>JAUTBZ010023340.1:0-22676 GCA_032361785.1 Lepetodrilus galriftensis
TTGTCGAACATAGCGTTTGTGAAAATCATCATATTTCTTTTAGAGAAGGTACTCCTGATGCTTTGATCGAAATGCTTACATCGCACCAAGTTGATCTTGTCTTGTGTGACCAACCACTTAAGTCGAAGTCGGTAAAACTATATAATCGGCGAATCGGCGAGAGTGAGGTATCTTTTTATGCCTCCCCTGATTTAGTAAAGCGATATAAGAATAATTTTCCGCAATCCCTTTTAAAGTGCCCGCTTCTTCTTCCGGCAAGGGGCACGGAAATGCGAAGGTCGATTGATCGTTGGTTTTCGAGAATAAACATCACTCCGAACATCCGTTGTGAATTTGAAGATTTTTCCTTACTCAAACTTGCGGGGGAAAACGGAAAAGGGGCTTTTCCGATTCCGGATATCGTAGCAGATGAGGTTATTCAGCGATACGAAGTAATGAGGCTCGGTAAAATGTTGGGAGTGATTGAGCAGTTCTATGCTGTTAACGCGGAACGTAAAATTGAAAATCCCCTTGTTAAGAAAATTATTGAGCGCGGAATTGCTTAGAACGATTTGCTGTGGGTGGTCGTTCACTGAGTGCATTTTCCAATCTTCGAAAATAAAATCGTCGGCTTTTCTTGAGACGATAAAACCCGCTTCGAAAGCCTGATGTACGAAAAACACGAGTGCTTAACCCCCAAAGAAAAATCTCGATGGGATGGATTGACCGCAATAGGGCTGACCGAAGAAGAGGTGTTTCTAACTTTTTCTTCCCGCTAGATCGATAAAAACGCAGCATGTTCAAGAGGTCGCTTACTGAATCCGATTATTAGAACCGTGCGTTTTTAATATGGGTGTTTACCATTGCGAAACATCGTTGGGAAACCTCATCGTACTTGCTAAGTTAGGGCGAGGTTTTAATGGCGGAAGTTTTCGGACATTATGAACTTATTCGACCAATTGAGTTTGGCGCGAAGCCCGGTTGAAGAACATCAACTAGATAATTTCAGAGCTCTCCCTCACCCTAACCCTCTCCCAGAGGGAGAGGGGACAAAAAAGACGTAGCTCCCTCTCCCGCTGGGAGAGGGCTGGGGTGATGTACAAACCGGTAACCTTGGTAACAGATTAAACCGGTCACCTTGGTTACACTTGATGTACAAAAAGCATAGGAGGTGACGCCTATGCCATGGGACAAAGTAGATTTAGTGAAACGCCGGAAACAATTTATCGATGATTACTTGGTGGGAAAATACAGCGTATCTGCACTCTGTAAAAGCTATAATGTTAGCAGAAAAACGGGGCATAAATGGATCGACCGTTTCAAACAAGGCGGTTATAACAATCTATTTGACCGAAGTAGCGCTCCAAAAAATATCGTGAATCGCACGCCAAAAGACGTTTGTGATTTAATTGTAAAAACGAAATTGTCGCATCAATATTGGGGTCCAAAAAAGATTTTGGATTACCTGAAACGTCATCATCCGAATGTCCATTGTAAATACTCGCCGTACCCCCTCTTGAAATCATAAACTAGCCATTCATTATTTTCCTCCAATTTCAAAAGGAGAAGAAAATGGAAACCAAGATTTTAGCAATTAAAGAAAAAGTACAAACCCGACCTACACGTTTTTATTCGCCCGGACTTAAAAAAGAAATCCTAGAAATATGTGACGAACTCCAAGGTCTGGGATGGTCGCGAAAACGCATCCAAAGCGCTTTAGGGGTGGGTTATCAAAGCATTGACGCGTGGGAAAAACCGAAGATAAAAACACAAAGAGTTCAGCTCCGTTCCTCATTGCAACTTATTTCACCGGGTGGATGGAGGGTCCAAGGACTTGATTTAGCGGAATTAAAACAGCTTCTGTCGTGAATTTTAATACGCGCACATCGCGCGTTTTCGCTTATCCGGCGCCGGCAGATTTACGAAAAAGATTCAACGGACTTTATGGTTTGGTGCAAAACGAGTTGCGAGAAGACGTTCTTTCTGGCGATCTTTTTCTATTTGTGAACCGTGCTCGAAATCGCGCAAAAATCTTGCTGTGGGATGGCACGGGATTGTGCATCTATCAAAAACGTCTCGAAAAAGGGCAGTTTGCCAAACTCTGGCGCGATACCGAAAAAGTCGAACTTAGCGCGTCTGAACTTTCCCTTTTTTTAGCGGGATGTCTTCTGGTCTACAGCGCAAACGCATTACGCGGCGCAAAAATCTCGAGAAGGTCCGACCTTTCAATTTGCAGGATGCTTTCCCTAAGGTTTCGGAGTTTCAACATATTGGAAGCGCAATCGTTAAAAATTTCCCAGAGGAAGCGGAACCGGTATTGGAAATGATTAGCGAACTCTATCGTATTAAATATGAGCTATCCGGGGAGGCGCGACAAAAAGAATGGGGAGAAATTATTGATAAACTTTTCTCCTATTTATTGGAAATGGCACAGCGTCCAAAGTCGGTTTTGCAGAGTGCCATTGCCTATACATTGAACGCGCCAGATAGAAGTGTTTGCACTTCTATCTTGGGGTGCGAAAAAGTCCTACGTTATTTTTGACGAATGAAAAAATATGGCTTGATAATAACCTCACCGAGCGAAGTTTAGGTGGTCCGGTAATTGGGCGTAAGAATCATTATGGATCGAAATCGGCGCGTGGGACAGAAGTAGCCGCTATTTTTTATTCTCTTGTAGAGACGTATAGACACGTCGGAATCAACCCTAAAGATTATTTGAGCGAAGCCGCTGCGCGCACGATTCGGAATCCAGGAAGTCTGTTTTTGCCCCACGAAATGCTAATTTAATTTTTTAAAATGGGGTACAGCGAGGACTTACTTTGTTTTACAAAGAACCGCATAAATTCGTGACAAGATGAAAACTCAAATACAAAAATCCAACGCCGGTGGAAGTCTTTCCTGCATTCTCACGATCGTTTCCGTTTCGATCTGAGAAAGATCAAGCTCTAACATCAGGTCGTCGTACTCCGTAAAGGTTATCGCATACGAAAAAGCTAAATACTCGCTGATATCAATTGCCGTTATAGCGACGCTTTGTCTATATTCTGAACAACCCGAAAAATATTTCATTGATGTCTGCGTTTTAGAGCGATATTGAGAAATTAACTCGGCGAAGCGTGAAGGGTTCACCCAATAAAGTCCCATCAAACCGTAGAGTTGTACATCGAGATTTTCCGAACTCATCATATACTCAAAATCCAGGGTGGGAGTTGGGCTTTCGTACAAAATTCGCTGAAAAGGATAAACCGTGTCGCTTGGCAATCCGGCATACCCAGAACGAGAATATTTAAATCCTGAGAAGAACTCGATAAATAGCGGACAATGACGATCTTTCGGATTGTCAAAAAAAAAATTCGAATCATTGGGTCGAGAACTCAGGAAAAAAACGATCACTATGATTTTCTTCAGCAGCATTGAATATCCTTCAGGAAACATTGTTTAGACCTTTTTTTGTAGAAAAAGTTCCTTAGAACTTTTGGAACCGGTTTTTTTCAAGGAGTTTTATTCCGAATGAAATTCTATTTTTCGGTTAGGATCTGATCTGAAAATTTATTTTATCCATCGGGTCCAACGTCAAAAATATCGTGTAAAGGTAAAGCATGCGACCCTATTGAAACCGCGCAGGGGCCCAGACAAGGTGATTCGTGGCGGCCGATTTTGCGGTTGATATTGCGAGTCAGAAATACATTGACCACATGCCTTTGGAGCGCCAAGTCCGCACGATGAAACGATTAATGCTCAATGTAAAATCACAAACGTTATGGGACCAAATTGAGGCGCTGGCGAAACATTTAGAACCAAGTTATCTAGCGTTACACGCTCATATTTTGAGTAAAGAAATTGTAGGAATCGATACGACCAGCTGGCCGAAATTGATGAAAAAAAAGCGCGGTACAACGCCTTGGCAGATGTGGTGTTTGACGAGTGATGATGGAATTTTCCACGCGATTCGAAATGATAAGGGGACCGAAACGTGCAATGCACTTCTATCAATTACTCTTGGGGTGCGAAAAAGTCCTGCGTTATTTTTGACGAATGAAAAAATATGGCTTGATAATAACCTCACCGAGCGAAGTTTACGTGGTACGGTAATTGGGCGTAAGAATCATTATGGATCGAAATCGGTGCGTGGGACAGAAGTAGCCGCTATTTTTTATTCTCTTGTAGAGACGTGTAAACACGTCGGAATCAACCCTAAGGATTATTTGATCGAAGCCGCTACGCGCGCGATTCGAAATCCGGGGAGCGTATTTTTACCCCACGAAATGCTAATTTAATTTTTTTAAATGGGGTACAGCGAGGACTTACTGTCCATTTACCGGCAGATAGTACAGCGGGAGAGATTCTAAAACGGCATGGCTTGGTACGTCCAAGAAAAAGAAAACGTTAGGTGTCGGCCGATGAAAACCCACTTTCGGATTGTGCCGAAAATAATCAAAAGTGGAGCGTAGATTTCAAAGGGCACTTCAAACTCGGTAACGGAAAGTATTTTTACCCGCTCACGATCAGTGACAATCATAGTCGATACCTTTTGGGATGTCGTGCGCTTGATGGCACAGGCTACCAAAGTACGCGGGAATGGATGGAATGGACATTTAGAGAATACGGGCTTCCCGACGCAATCCTGTCTGACAACGGCGTCGATGTCCGCGGGCGGAATAAGTCACCTTTCCAGATGGTGGATCGAATTAGGGATCAGTCCCGAGCGGATTGAACTTGGATGCCCGCAACAAAACGGACGTCATGAACGCATGCATCGCACGCTAAAAGAAGCGATATCGATTTGCTATAATTCCAAAAGTCAGCAAAAAGAATTGGATGCATTTCGTTTGGAATATAATGAAGAACGATCGCACGAAGCGCTTGATCGTCGATGTCCAGTTTATTCACGCTCGCGTCGACCTTTTTCCGAGAGGATTCGAGAAGTTGAATACGGTGAAGGTTATGAAATTCGACGTGTGCGCAGTAGCGGAGAAATTAAATGGCAAGGCCGAATGACCTATATTTCTCAAGTTTTATCTGGCGCTAAAGTGAGTTTGGAGGAAGTCGATAACGATGTTTGGGAAGTGTGTTTCCGCTCCTTTGTGCTTGGTAGATTGAGTGAAGAAGAGAGGAAACTTTCGAAATCGAAGGACTGGCATAAACAGAGTGAGAAATAAAAGTGTAACCTAGGTGCCCGGTTTGAAGTGTAACCAAGGTCCCAGTTGCACATGAGGGTTTTTAATTTAGCTTGTGGATTGTTTGTATTAACACCCTCATTTTGTTCTTCGTCCTCATGATCAACTTGCTTTGATTGACCACCGTCTACAGCAGAGCTGCACAGGTGACCCTTACCTATTCCTATGTTCCATCTTCTAGGTTAGAAAAAACGAGCTCCTTTAAATAATTTTCAACATTTATTTCGGAGTTTACACATTCATATACTGTAATTCCGGCGCCATTTTTGTAAAGCGACTGACGACCAGACCTTTTCTAAAACTAAAGACCCTTCTACTGTCAAATTGAAACCTACATTGACCTGAATTTCCATCATGAACTCGTGTAGATTTATAACTCTAAACTTTGTATCCTATTTTACTAGATTTTTCGCAGATTACTAAACTTCCTTTTCGAAAAGCGATTTAGGTTTTTGAAAAACTATTGCTGGTCAGAACGAACATGAAAAAAATAACCATCATAGCCCTGAGTAATGTGTTTTCATTATTAACTTTCTTTTACTTAGAGATGAATTTCGTACGATTGGAACGCCCCGGCAGAATTCTGTTCGGAACCTCCTTACTTCGATATGCTATCATTTTTCTTTTTCTCTTATCCATCATCCTCACCTTCTCAATGGCGTGGATAAAAAGACCACGCGGAAAAACGTCGTATTTAGTAGGATTTGGTGTACTCACTGCGATGGTTTATACCACCCTTTTCGTGATCAGCGCCTTTCTGTTTGTATTGAGTGTAAACCAATTCGTCGTTGCTGAATTTGAGTCCAGTAACCACCGATATTTAATAAGCAGAGATATACCGTCTGTGCTCTTCTCCCCCTCTAAACGCCTCATGCAAGTAAGGGAAGAAGGCGTTTTTTGGGACGCGTGCGTTGCGGTTGCAAGCGAAGATGAACGTCAGCAATTATTCTGGGAATTCGACCGTCCCCCAAAAAAAGATTGGGTATTTAAAAGAACGTTAGAAGGAGGATCTGATGTGGGTTTATATGAAAGGGAAGGATTGATTGTGGGAGCCTGGAATAATTGCGCAAGTTTCGTCTATGACGAAAAAAAGGGCCAGGTTGTGATTCCCAATGCCAGCGCAGAACGCATCGAAGAAATTGAGGAAGAAAAACGACAAATCATTGTGTACCATAAAGAAAAAGGAAGCGATCCCAGCGAGGACTTAGGAAAGATGGTACGCTCACAACCCCTTTCTCGAACTTTTCTTATTCAACCTGGTGCGACTATTTACCAAGAAAATCACAAGGGTAAATGCAAACAAGCATCATTCAGCGACCTTTAGAGATTCTAAAACCAAGCGAATTCCTGGCTCAGCTTTTTTTATCTTTTTACTATATCCTTTTACAAAAATATTGATGGGATGACTGCCTTCCAGAAATTGGTAACGCGATTCGAAATCGCCTTCCACCCAATCAAAAGACATCTCACCTTGTATGTTCTTAGCACCAATTTTGGCCACCACCTTACGTTCTTGTTCGTAGGAAGCTACCTCCGATTTTTCGGCATCGATCTCAAATAGAATCGTGGTTGATCCCGCAATATTTCCTAAAAATAGACGTTCTTCAACCAGAATGGTCGTCCCCTTATTTTCGACATGCCAGTTTCCAGGGTAGGAGAAACTAAGAACACCATTATCAAATTCTTTAGGATCATCGACCGCAGGCGGACATCCGATAGCAAAAATAAGGAAGAGGAAAAAAAACATTCGCATTTCTGGCTTCATCTTCCTAAATCCTAAACAGTGTTTCCATCATCATGGCGTAGTTTTATACGCTTCTCAACCCAAAGATTTTTTTCTTTACTTTACGCGCTCTATTTACCCCCTTGTAAACCGTCGGAGCAAGCTTCGTGACCATCGTATAAGCACTGATTCCCATCATACTATCCACCGCCTTATTATTCAGATTCCCCTCCAAAAAACGTGTATATATTGCGAGAAAGGGACCCTCTTCTTTTCCTAAAAGCGCCATATCACTCAACATAAATACCTGCCATATATTCTCGCGCGCGAACGCCCCCAGCGCTTGCCAAAGATGTAGAAATTCACGACGATCGAGGTCGGTTTGCAATTCGGAAATCGAATTAAAAAAAGGCTCCATTATCAACTTTTCGGTTTCATCCGGTTCTACGTAAAGGGCAGGGGCCTTCTCGAAAAAAATCTGGGTGTCTGTCTTATAGGCTCCCATAATCACCATCATTAAAAAGTAGCGTCGTATAAAACCTTCTTCCTCAAAACGTCGCGCAGAGGTCATCAAAAGATGGGGAAGCGTAATGAGAGTTCCCCTCTGGATGCGTAGTTTTTCGATAAAAGCCTGGTCTTCTAAAAAAGGCAAGCTTTCGGGAAACGCCCCCAGTTCAAAGAAATACTCCTTGAAAATCAATAAGCCTTGATCCCCATTAGTCGTATTGGGGCGATTTAAGGCTGACTTTGCCTCAAGAAAAGAGAACGCAAATTTGAACTCAGCCTTGTTTCCTCGAAAACGAATCCGGAAATGCCCTGCTCTTTTTTTCGAAGGTTTTTTTTCGAGTAAGGCGACAGCATCCCTCAATTGATAAGGAGAGGTAAATTCGGAATCAGCATGGAGAAATAGCAGAAGATCAGATTTCGCTTTTTGACTCCCGAAATTCATTTGACGTCCCCTTCCTTTGGGGGCAGAAAAATAGCGAAAGGAATTCTTTTTTGAGAGCCTTCGCGTCAAAGAGACTTCTTTTTTTTCAGCGCCATCGACCACAATAACTTCGTAATCGATTTCTTTTTGTAAGCCTAAGGAATGCGCAAAAGATTCTAATGCAGGGGCATCATGAAGAACGGGTACGATTATCGTTAATCGTGGCACAATAATTTAATGCGGGTCAGGGAAATTAGGCGTTCTAAAATTGACTTCATCCAATAGGTCAAAAACGTCAGCTGTGCACTTCAAACCACTTTGGGGAAAACTCATTCCACTATCGCTAAACTCTGCCAAAAAGAGAATCGGATCGCCTGCGCGATTGTATCCCAATTGAGCAAGCGTACCCTCAGGAATCATTTCTTCATGAGAAAGATAAATCGCCTCCCTCAACACATAATATCCTTCGGGCATTAACTTCTGCAAAGTCGCCACGTAATCCTCTTCACGAATCAAATATCCCTTGTCGTGAAAAGACCATTTATTAAAGGAGTTGACCGAAGGCAAGAGCAGAAGCGGTTGACCCTGTTGGGAATGATTATGAAAATATACAAGTAAATTATCGCGCACCCATTCTTCTTTTCCAGCCAAAGCTTGAGTTGTTTTGTAGAGTCCGCAAGGAGGTAAGTTATTCATCTATTCTTTCCACTTCTCGATTTCATTTAAATTTATCACCCTTACCAAAAACCCGCCAACAGGAATTTTATTTCGCCTTTTCTTTTAAAAGGGATTTTTCTTATTTTTTTCCTGAACGCTTATTGGTTAAACTCTTAGCTTGGCGGCGAAGCTGCATCGGAATATTTCGATCTGAGGCCAACTTTTTTAACTCGTTTGGAGAAAGGTAATTTAGGAATCGGATCGCCTCTGGAAGAGGCGTCTTTGGATTCATGCATAACAAATACTTAATTTCTTTATTTTTCGTATATTCTTTGCTCGTTGCAATATGATTGACCACACCGTCAGGCATCGCTTTGTTCTTCGCCCACGCTCTAATATCGGGATATTTAACCCTCGGACTAATACACGCCGCCGTATGAACCAAGGGGTTTGGATCTTTAACCAGAATATTGATTTCGGCACGAGACCCGGTAGTCGCTGCCCGGATTTTTTGAGAAATACTCATTCTCGCAATCTGCGCTCCGATCGGACCAGAATTGGTATAGGTATCTAAAATCTTAAACGCTTGTGCCATTTCCTTCAGGTTTTCTGGGGGAACTTCCATGGACATAAAACGTTTATGAGCCCGCTCAATCGAACTAAAACTTGCACCATCTTGAAGCTGCAAAACCTTCAAAGATTCTTTCAACATATCTTTTGTGATCCCTTTGGGATCCACATAAATATGCTCATCGAAAAAGCGAGCCTTTTCTGAAGGCGACATCCCCGCACTCTTCGCTAACAAGGAATCTTGTTCATCCCCTTTTGCAGCCGCATTCTTTAGAAAACGATCGAAATCTGGATCATCATTTTGGGAACTAAAAATATCTTTTCCCGACCTCATCGCATCTCGGAGACCCGGAATTCCCTTTAATTCCACGTTTTCACGTTGAGCCAACTCAATGATACGATCGGCGGTCGCCATACGTGTATTAGGATTTAAATACAGTTGTTCAATAATGACAGGAGCTTGCAAAAGACGCACTTGATTCGTCGCAATGACTTCAGTTATTGAAGTGGAGGCACTCCTCGCTACACGTGCCACCGAAATATCGTTTGTCGCCCGATTCTGAACGATAATTTCTGCAATTTTTTCGGATCCACGTTTACGATCCACGATCCAATCCAACACGCCTTCTTGCGTTTCCTTGGATAAAACCGGAATAATTATCTCATCTGGTAATGCATCAAAAGAGGCTATCGCAATTTTTTTAGTCTCTAGATCCGAAAAATTCGCAAGCTGATAAAGCAATGCAATATTATGCTCGGTCGAAATCGGTAACATCCCCTGAGCTGCCATCATTTTTAAGGGGGCCGGCGCATTAGGAGCCAAATGTCTATGAAGTTGCTCAGGCAAACTTCCTAAATCGATAGGTTGACGTTCAAGAGTGAGTGACATGATTACCAAGGGAAATTGGACCTTAAAATCATATCGCACAAAGCCCCGAGTTCCAAGTTATAACACAACCCTTTCCTTTGGATTTTGTCCCTAATGAGGTGTTCTTGACTTTTTAATCCCAAATATTAAAATAAGTCGACGTTCAACGCCCGTTTCTTAAAAACGGCCCAATAAATGATGATGTATGAAAATTGAACATGTTAAGTATATTCTTCCTAATTCGCTCACGATGGCCAGCTTATTCGCAGGTTTCAATAGTATTTACTATTCGGCAACAGCGACCGAAGTCCACCATCTTTCCCTCGCCGCCTGGCTTTTAGTTATCGCCATGCTTTGCGACGGTTTTGACGGCCGTGTAGCCAGAATGATGGGGAGCGAAAGCGAAATCGGAGTACAATTGGATTCGCTCGCTGATGCCGTAAGTTTTGGTGTGGCGCCAGCTTTCCTCCTTTTCACTTGGGGCTTAGAACCACTCGGTTTATTAGGGAAATTCATTGCATTCATTTTCGCTGCAACAGCCATTATTAGACTCGCCCGATTTAACGTCATGGCCAACGAGCACGAAGGTGTCATGAAATATTTTTTCGGCCTCCCCACACCTTTGGCTGCTGGCGCCGTGATTTCGGTGGTAATGGCACACCTTGCGTTGACCCAACACTTACACACCAACGCAACGTGGAGCGTTGCCGCGATGTCGGTCCTCTTGGGCGGTCTCATGGTGAGTAACGTCAAATATCGAACCTTCAAAGACATGAAATTTGGGATGAAACCCATTCTTGTCATTCTATTCCTTGCCGGAGCTTCGCTCGTCCTTGGCGCCTATACCCGGCCAAGCGCTGCCTTCGTCGCGCTTATGATTATGTACATCACCCTCGGTCCTATCGGATCTATCGTCAGTTGGAGTAAAACGATTTTTGGAGACGACGATATTTCAGAACACACCGAAAGCGAACTTCAGAAAGAAAAGTAGCCGTCTATAGACTGCAATTTATATTGCATCTCCACGCCCCAAAGACTATACCCAAAGCCTAAAACTCATAGGGCATTCATGTGTTTGACGATCTAAAATCACGTCTAAAATCTTCAATTGACCAAGGATTGATCAACCAACTTCCCGCAGAGGTTTGGGAACGAATTTTGGAAATGGAAGCGGGACAAAACGAATACGGATTTGATCCTTTCGGCTTTGAACCTGGGTTTCTTAAATATATCGGGCCGCCCATATACTTCATGCATAAAAAATACTTCCGAAGTGATGTACAAGGTATTGAAAACATCCCAAAAAAAGGGCCTGTCATTCTTGTCTCGAATCACTCCGGACAAATCGCTTTAGACGGAATGCTCATCGGCGCCGCGTGTCTTTTTGATATGAAAGAACCGAGAATGATCCGGAGTATGGTTGAACATTGGATACCCACCCTTCCCTTTGTATCCACCGCATTTGCACGCGCAGGACAGGTTACTGGGACGCGCGATAACGCTCGTCTTTTGCTTGAAAGAGACGGTTGTTTACTTGTCTTTCCAGAGGGAATTAAAGGAATCAGCAAAACCTACGACCGTGCCTATGAACTGACGGACTTTGGCCTGGGATTTATGCGACTTGCCCTCGAAACCCAAACCCCGATCGTTCCCATCGGTGTAGTGGGCGGCGAAGAACAACTTCCCTCACTCTGGAACATCGAAAGCATCGCGAAGCTGACCGGTATGCCTTCTTTTCCAATCACGCCTTTTGCAATGCCCCTTCCCGTAAAATATAGAATCCGCTTCGGCGAACCCCTTATATTTGAAGGGAAACCCGACGAGGAAGATCGCGCTATTCGCGCAAAGGTAGACGTGGTTACTAAATCTATCGATGCCTTGATCGACAAGGGACTCTCTGAACGCACCGGGTATTTCTTTTGAAACCTTTATCACGATCAAACTCTACTACACGCAAACAACGCATCGTCGTTACGGGTATTGGCGGACGCTTTGGCCTCGCCTTAGCTCGACGATTACATCGCAATTTTGAGGTTATCGGAGTAGACCGCAGAAAGGTAAAACACCTTCCCAAAGACATTCATTTCGAACGGGTAGATATTCGAAGACGACGTTTTGAAGATGTCTTTCGAAGAGAAAGAATTGATGCTGTGGTGCACCTCAATATCATGCATGATCCACGAGCTACCGATGCTGAACACCATGATTTTAATATCAATGGTACAAAAAAAATATTTGAATTATGTGCTGAACATCGGGTTGGAAAAGTTGTGGTTTTATCCTCCGCAAACGTCTACGGGCCGGACCCGAGAAACCCTCAATTCCTAACCGAAGATTCGCCTTTAATGGGTGGGCAAAATTTCGACGGAATCCGCGACCTGATCGGTTTGGATATGTTTTGTAATACCTTTTTTTGGCGCCATCCTGAAATAGAAACGGTGATCCTTAGACCCGTTCATATCGTTGGACAAGTTAACAACGCACCTAGCCGATTCCTTCGGGTAGACCGCCCCATAACTCTAATGGGATTTGATCCCATGTTGCAACTCATCCACGTAGAAGACCTCGTGACCGCCTTCGAACGCGCCCTAATACCTGGGATTCGTGGCGTCTATAACCTCGCCGGGCCCTCGCCGGTTCCCCTTTCCTATGTGCTCGAAAAACTAGGACGCAAACCCCGTCCCATGCCTGAAGCGATGGTCCGTACGCTCCTGAAATTAGGGTGGTCCATGAAAATTTCGGATTGGCCGTGGCCAGAAATCGAGCACATTAAATATGTTTGTATGGTCGACGATTCTCGTGCCCGCGAAGAACTTGGCTTTCAACATAAATTCAACATCGATGAAATCGTCCGTGATATTCTTACCCGTCCAATGAAATGAATCTATGAAGATTGAAACCCTAAAAATTATTGTCACTGGTGCCGCCAGCGGAATCGGAAAATGCTTCACCCAAGAACTCATAAAACTCGGCGCGCATGTGATGGCCGCTGATATTAACGAAGCAGGATTGATCGCTCTAAAAGAAGAAATTGATTCCGACTTATTGGAAATTTTTCAAGGTGATGTCTCCAAAGAACAAGATGTTATCGATCTCGTTAAACAAACGAATAAAACCTTCGGATTAGTAAACGGGCTTATCAATAATGCCGGTGTTTTTCGAGACTCGCTTCTCGTTTCTGTGGATAAAGACACGGGTAACATCCGCAAAATGTCACTAAACCAATGGAAAACCGTGATCGATATCGATCTCACCGGACCTTTTCTTTGCACCCGCGAAGTCGCCGCCTCCATAATCGAAAACAAAGTAAACTCGGCTATTATTATTAACGTGAGTTCTGTGGCAAGACATGGAAATCGTGGTCAATCCAATTATAGCGCGGCAAAAGCTGGACTTGTGGCGGATACTAAACTTTGGGGTGAAGAGCTCGCTAAATACGGCATTCGCGTCGGCGCGATTTCTCCCGGTTTTGTCAAAACTCCAATCTTGGAGGCCATGCGTCCTGAAATACTTGATCGTCTACTCGCCGCAGTACCACTCCAACGCGCAGCCGAACCTGAAGAAATATTTGCCGCTGTTAAGTTTATTATCGAATGCGATTACTTCACCAGCAGATGTGTAGATATCGACGGCGGTGTTAGCGTTTAGACGCAAATCGATGAAGCCAAAAGAAGGACAAGTTATAGGGAAGTATGTGTTCCACGCGCTTTTAGGTAGTGGCGGCCAAGGAAATATTTATGCCGCTGAACATACAGAAACACAACGTCGGGTCGCCATTAAAATACTCTCCTTAGAAACGATGGATACATGGAAATCCTTGGAGCTTTTCGGGCGTGAAGCCGCTGCCTTAGAAAGCATCCATCACTCACATATTCCTCGTTTTATCGATTACTTTTCGAACGACCAAGGGGAAGGATTCCTTGTTCAAGACCTCATTGAGGGAGACAACCTTCTCACCTTTATTTCGAGTGGAAGATCCTTATGCTTTCGGAGCTACCGTCATCTTTTTACTCACCGGAAAAGAACCTCATGAGCTCCCAAAATCACGATTAAAAATCGAATTCAGTGGGAGCGCCAACATTCCAGAAGACCTCGCAGAATGGATCGACCATCTGGTTGAACCGGCACCAGAAGACCGTTTTCAAAACGCACAGGATGCCTTAGATGAACTCCGCGATCTGGCGATAACCTCGCAATCAGATAAGCTTGGGGCAAAATCACGAACTACTGAACTATTATTACCAAATGATAAACAGGGTCTCATTATTGTAAAAAAAACAGACGGATAGTGAGCTCGTCCTAACCTTGAGGTCCGCATATTTTTCGAACAACTTCATCTTAATTTCGATGGCTTTGTACCTTGTCCTCACAATAATCGTGATCACCTCCAGCCCCTTGATCCTTCTCTTCCCTATTGTTATGTTCGGGATATATTTGGTATACAAAAAAACCGAATACCACCTCACGATCAATGATAAGTTCCTGAATTTAGACCATTTTTATCTTTTTGGATTATTCACCTCACATTCAGTGAACCTAACCAAAATCCAAGAGATAGAATTTGTTAGCGCGGACACCCCTCGCCTACTCCTTCACCTTGAAGACGAGGATTCTGTCGAAATCGGGAAAAACTATCCCGAACTTGACCTTCTTTTACTCCGCCAACTTATAGAGAAACAACTCCAAACAAAGTAAACTTCGCTACCTTATCATCGGAGTTTTACTTCCTGCGTTGTACATTTCTAAATATCGGATAAGCTGCGTTTTTCTTTGGGAAGATCATCATGTGGAAAGTAGGAGATAAAATTCTTCGAGGCGCTGAACTCGGCCCTGGAATCGTCACAAAGGTAGAGGGTCGCTTTATCGATGTACATTTCCCAGCGAAAGATAAGACCTTCAGATACTCTCCAGAAGCCGCGAATATCAAGGCCCATGTTTTCCGAGTGGGAGAAGAAGTTCAAATCGAATCAAAGAAATCGGTCATAAAGAAAATCACAGCCGGAATAGCGACCCTGGTGGATGACACGATGGCGCCCCTTTCTGAGCTATGGCCAGTCATCAAACAAAAATCGCTCATCGAAAAACTTATCGCTGGGAAAATCGATATCCCAAGCGATATTTTTAATCGTCTCGATGGCTTTCGCTTACTCAATTTACGTCGCAAGGGACTTATCCCAAGTTTAATCGGCGGGAGAGTCGACCTCTTCCCGCACCAACTCAACACCGCCTCTAAAGCAATTTCTCAAGATAAAGTCCGGTGGATCCTAGCCGACGAAGTGGGACTTGGAAAAACGATCGTAGCGGCGATGATCACCGCCGCCATGGTGCGCATGCAACGTGTAGAACGAGTCCTTATCGTGGCGCCCGAGACACTCACGATTCAGTGGCTAGGCGAGCTTTATCGGAAATTCCATCAAGTCTTCGTACATGTGGATGCGACACGCATTCAAGATTTAAAAAGAGATTACGGAACGAATGCAAACCCTTTTGAAATTCATCCTCTCGCCGTGGTTTCCCAAGAACTTCTTTTAAAAAATCGCGCTTTAATGAAATACATCGAAGACGTACCTCCCGAAATGATCGTGGTTGATGAAGCCCATCAAGCTATCGGTACGGACATCGAATATACGATTCTTCCCCTCGCTGAACACGCCCTCCTCCTTACTGCCACTCCTTTTTTTGCAGGAAAGGAAGGTTTTTTTCGTTTGACGGAAGTACTCGGATGTCCTGTGGAAACGAAGGAGGATGTCACTTATGTAAACAACGTGAGCGTGGTTACGCGAAAAGATATTCATAAACTTGGTTACCGTGTTCCCTATCCTGTTGACCTCGATAAATTCGGTGTCATTGATAAAGATGAGGCGCGTGTTCAATGGCTGATTGAGGAGATTAAAAAGTGGGCAAAGGCGGGGAAGAAAGGTCTGATTTTCGTGGACGACGCAAAACGGGCTATTATCCTTGCCGATATTCTACAAACGCGCTGCCAAATGCAATGCTTCGTATTTCATGAAGGTATGGGAAGCGGGGAACGTGATATCGAGCTCTCCCGTTTTAGGCTTTCAAAATCTCCCGCTTTGATTTCCTCGGGGGCCGGATCGGAAGGCCGCAACTTTCAATTTTGCAATACGTTAGTTCACTTCGATCTCCCGATCGATCCCGTCGTTCTTGAGCAACGTATCGGAAGAATCGACCGTATCGGACGTAGCGGCGAGATCCCCATCTACTATTTTCGAACTTCCGGTGAGGAAGGTTTACGTGCGAAAATCTATGAGGCGGTGGGAATATTTGAAGAAGCTTCGATCGGCGCATCGGCAGCCTTAGCTGGCCTTCGTGAGAAACTCGCCTTTGGAATAAAAGAAGAAGAGATTGAGGACGCGGTATCAGAACTGGTTAAAGGCGTGGACCATGAGAAGAATCACTGGGTCTTCTCTGACTCTCATAAAAGCGAAGAAAACCAAGAAGTTCTCGATCAAATCCCAAAAGGTTATGATGAGCTTGTAGAAAAATTTAGCTACGAAAGTGCGGATAGAATTGGTTTAGATATCGTGGAAAAAGAAGGTTATTCAGTTTACTATTTCGAGTATGCCACAGGCGTAGAAGTAGAAACTATTCCTGGACTTTATGAAGGGAATTCTTTTCTTGGGAGCTTCAATCGCGAAGAAGCCATCAAAAGAGATATGATCGATTTCTATTCCAACGGTCATCCTTTAGTAGAATCTTTACTGATGGAACTTGAGGATAGTGAACGTGGAAAACTTGGCGGACTCCTTATCGGTCCAAAACAACTTGGAGGCGTAAGCGGTGCGTTCCTTTTTGTGGTTGAAGGAAAAAAAGGGATTTTCCGACCTCAACTCATTCCCCTCGCTTCTGCACCTATCCCCAAGCAGCGCCTGAATGCACTCGCAAAATTCGTACTCGAAAAACTACCAGAAACCCAAACCCTATCGAAATCTCAAGTAAGCACGGTGATGAAAAAATTCAAGAATAAGGCAGAAATCAAAGCGCTAAACCCTGAGACCTTAGCCCAAGCCTTGGTTATTATTTCCAAATAATTCGACAACATATTTAGTAGCTATGTTTACTTACAAAACAACATCAAGTTGACATCATAGAGATCTTCTATAAACCTTTCTTTTTGAGAGTTTTAAATATGTTTGATTACGATAGTAAGGGACGATCTATTGTCATCTCTGACCAACGCGATTTGTACGTCTATGACGGGGGTAGCGAAGCACCGGTTTGGTTCAAGCAAAACCTCGTGGAAATTGTTGACTTGAGCTCTAATGTAGATGCGATCATCGTGTTGGATAAGTCGGGTTCTTTGTCTTGGCACGAGCTCTTCGATGGGAAAATTATAGAAGAAGTATCTATACCGGTCACCCCAACAAACGAGCCACTCTGTTTCGCTTTTGGTTCAAAGAGGCAATTCGCCATTGGATGTTCCAATGAGATTTGGTTCGCTGAAACAGGAAAAGCACCCACCTCGTTTTCTAAGGGCTACAAGGTTTTGTCTCTAGTTTGGACGCCTGATGATGAGCTGGTAGTTGGGAGTGAAGGGTTTGTGGTTTGGTTTAATTCGGAAGGAAAAGAAGAAGCACGTTTTCCGGTCGAAGGGAATGTTGCGGCGCTTTCCTACCATCCAAAGGGCTTTGTGGTAGTTGCGGTAGGAAATACCTTACTTCGAATCGAAAATTCGGAACTTAAAACCATCACCAACACACCAAAGGAATTGCAGATTTTTGACCTTGATTGCAACTCCCTTGGGGAGATCGCAATGCAGCTGGAAAGCCAGACTGTGGTCGTTATCGATTATCCCTCTTTGGATACGATCGCGACCTTTGAGCTTGCAGAAAGAAAATTTTGTGGAGTTAAATTCGGCCCAGAGAACTGGATTGGACTGGGACTCGATCTCGGTGATGGAAATAAAATCGATATGCGAGATGGATCCACACATCGCACAGATACACAACCGGGAAGAGAACACCACTCCTGGTCACTAAGTGTTGATGTGAAACCGAAAGTAGAAAATGAAAAGGAAGAAAAAGAAAGTCAATCTGTTTCCTTAACTGGGGAAACCAAAAAAACATTTGCAGATCATTTTGTAGATGGACTGGTCCTGATCGCAATATGCGTGGGACTCTATTATCTCCTAAAATAGTACCTTCTGTTTTGATACGCGTTTTTTCGATATCTTATTTTTCGTTATACGAGTTTACTTATAAAGAAGTTTTACACCAATCAACCCACTGTAAAACTTGTGCTATCTTTTCTGCGTACTCAGGATCGGACTCTATTTTTTCATAAAACACATCGCTCAAAAAACGGTGGAGTTTGCGTTTTAATGCTTCAGGTAGGAAATCCTTTCGTCGTCGCCCCTCCCAATAATTCGGAAAATAGGGGGCCTTCACTTCCCAATATTTAGTAAAATAAGCATTACTATAATCCGTCCAATAAAAGACGCTATCGTATAATATTTTCGAATCCTTACCCAATATATCTATGACCTCTTCAGTGCTAAAAAAAGGTTCAAGGTCACCAAAAAACAAACAGATAGAATTCTCTTTCGCAACCTCCAAAAGGTAGGTTTTTACAGCCTGGATCTCGTTGGAATTCCAGCTTTCCCAGTTGGCGCGTTCCAAAGCTCGCTGAATATCGTAATAATAATATCTCCCCTTCTCTAAAAGACGCGGTAAAAAATACTTAAACGCGTTTTCTCCCTCACACAACAAGAGAGCGCTCGATAAATAATCGAAAAGGTCTTTTTCGGGTAGAGATTCCAAAGGCATTTCTTTTAGACGAGAAATAAAATCCTCGGAGTGACAACAAATACAGCATTGTAAATCGTCGGGACGATATTTTTCAAAAGTAAGATAAAGTTCTTTTTGAGTGATTTTCATAGCTTCCTTGGAAGTTGACGATACTCCATAATGCGTTTTTCATGCCACCTCTTTTTCCGCTTGGAACGACCTATCTTCGCCGAATAGCCGTCTTTAGGATGTATTGCATCAACCTTTTTTGTATACCCGCATATATCTGAAATATATCCTTAGATATCTGACAGTTCGAAAATACCTAAACGATGCTTCGTAATTATGAAATATCTTAAACTTTTGAAATTGATTACCCTAAAGTACTGACCTGGAGTCTATAAATGAAAGTACTTCTAATCTTAGTTAAATTTTTCCTCGCTATATTGGTCACTCTCACCCCGCTCATTGGAGTTTGGCTCGCCACATCTCTGTCGATCTATCTTAACGGTCCAATGTGGGTCGCGGTGGCCGCGGGAGCGATTCTTTTTCCTCTGGGTCCTCTTTTATGGGAGGCGTGGGCTTCTCATCGTTTTACCAAAGCTCAGAAAAAGCGTGAAGAAGGTAATAAAGACCCTAAGAAAAAAGGGCTCAAATTCAGTGATCGGTTAATTCTTCGAACCTTAATGCTCAACCTTCTTTTTGTCGGTGGCCTTCTTTTGACTTTCCCCACCCAATCTTTTGAAGCGTTAAACACCCGTGGCGATTGGATGCTACAAGAACAAAGCGGAGGTAATTACGACCTCATTCGAGATCTCGCGTTTGGGGGAGCAAATGGTCTAGAATGGTTGTATGATCTGACGCGAGAAAACCCTTACGAAAAGTACACCCCCGAGGATCAAGGGACAGAAAAACCTAAACCTAATAAACAAAGTATACCAAGCGCGGAAGTTCAAAAAGAACGTGCAAAAGAAAAAGAGCCGGAAAAACGAAAATTTGGTGAAGCGCCGCTGTGGCCGATGAAAGCAGAACTCCATCCTCTAGTAAACTCAATTACTAAATCAGACGAACTAAGCATCGAAAGCGTTGCGAAATATATCGCCGCAAATGAGAAGGATCCTTTCTTAAGAGTGAAGGCTCTCAATGACTATGTTGCCGACCGAATCGCATATGACGGTGTAGCCTTAGCTGAAGGAAGATATCCACCTCAAGATGCACAAAGCGTGTTCACCACGAAAATGGGCGTTTGCGCGGGCTATGCAAAACTATTGGTAGCCTTATCGAAATATAGCGGTGACCACATCATATATGTCGGCGGAGTTTCTCGCGACCAAAATGGAGGAATTCCGGGAAGCGGCCATGCTTGGAATGCGGTCGAAATTGAGGGTGGGTGGTACCTCATAGATCCGACCTGGAACTCGGGATATTTAGAAGGAAGCAAATTTATAAAAAGTTATAAAACGGATCATCTTTTCACGCCTCCCAAAGCTTTTGGAGTGGATCATTATCCAGACGAGAAGCAATGGCAACTCAGAAAAGACCCAATCACGCGCGGTGAGTTTGCACGACAACCAATGTTAAGAGCCGGCTTTTTTGCCAAGGGTTTGGAATTGATTTCTCCACGACGTTCACAAGTAAGCATTGAAGGCCCCACCTTTGTTGTGGAGCTTAAAAATCCGCTAGACCTAAAACTGCTCACCAGAATTACCCCCAAAGGGGGCGGGAATTCTGAGAGATGTAAAATCGAATACGGAACGAAGGTACAAATTAAATGCCTGGTTCCGAGCAAAGGTACTTATCAAATCGAAATGTTTGCAACTCGAAAAGGGAGTTCTTTTCCCTTCGTTGGAGAATTAGAGGTGGTACGATAATTTACTATTTTAGATCTTTCTTCAATCCACTTCGTTAGAAGCGATATGAAAAATTTAATATCACTATCGTTATTCGCTTTATTAATTTTAACCCTCAGCTCTTCTGCTTTTGCAGATAGTTTTGTTCATGTTCCTGGAGGAGCCAAAAACATCGAGCTTAAAGTCGTCAGATATGACGGAGGAACCAACGGTGCAATGGTTGTCCAAGTAAAAAACTCGGGCACAAAACCTCTACTTTTCGAAACCTCCGGTCTATTTTTTGTACCCTTTCAAACTCCGAACGAGGCGCCCCAACGACTGGGAGCTTCTGGTCCTTTTACCGAAATTTTAGGGAAAGCGAAAACCCTTCATAGCGCCCAAGTTTCCCTCAAAGGTGGAGAAACGAAATTACTAAGACTAGAAGTATTTTGTATCGATTCTCATCGCGCCAGCCCGACGAGCAAAACAAAATTTAGCCTTGCAACAAAAAAATTACCAAAGGCTTTACGTAATGACATCAAAAAAACGAATACAACTATTTACAAACATCACAAAGGAGATCCAAATAAAGCCAAAGACGCGATCCAAAGTAATATGTGGAAACAACGCAACAAGAAATGGATCAAACTGCAAGGTGAAGGTGTACAAGAGAAAGACCTATAGGACCCAAATATCTGAGACCAAACTCAAACGAACCTCAAGAAGTTGAGGGATCGCCCGTGCTAAACCACTAAATTCCGTATAAAAGCCGCTTCAACCTTCTGGCCCCGTTATTGCTAATGGGAATAGTAAATAGTTATGAATCCCAAGAGGTCATTATGAATCCGCAATGGAAAATATTAGCAATACTCGTACTCGGTACATTTTCGTGTATCGATAATCCCCTAACCCCCCCCAAACCGGGGGTTCAACAAGAGACACCAGAACTTGGACAATCCAAATTTGTCTCTGCTGATGGGCGAAACGGGGAAGCATCCGACAACAATAGAGAAAAAGGTGGAAATAATAGTCTCGCTGCGGGCAACGATGCTGATGGAAAGAGTGAACGTAAAGCCGAGGAAGGAGATATCTATAGAGTATCTTCTCGGGAAGGTCTGATTCTCAATCTAAACGCTTTTCGCGGATTACAAATGATCGATTTTTCGGATCCGATGAATCCAGATATCGTAGGAAACGCGAAGATCGCGGGTTCACCTGTAGAAATGTATCAAGTGGATAATCATGTTTACATCCTGATGAATAACTGGTGGGGATATTATGGAAACCATAGCTCTATTTCGGCGAAACAATACCACGGTGGAGTTGTTGCCGTGGTGGATGTTTCTAACAAAACGAACCCCAAAATTATCCAACGTATGCAGGTCCCGGGGTATATCCAAACAAGTCGTCTCACGCGAGGGGATGGAAAAGAATCCCTTTATGTGGTTGCCAACGATTGGCAATCTGGAAAAACCTACGTAAAAAGTTTCTCGGTAAAAGATAACGGACTTATTTCTGAAAAATCACTGATAAATCTTAGTGGGCAAGTTCAGGATATCCAAGCCACGGGCGAACGACTTCTGGTCTCTCGTTGGAGCTGGGCTAGCCAGAAAAAAGGTAGTGAAATATCGATTATCGATATTAGTTCCGAAAATGGCGATATGGTGGAAGGAGCTTCGGTACGCGTAAAAGGTCGCGTCGCGAAAAAATCGGATATGAATCTTCATAATGATATTTTGCGGATCGTTTCGGGAAACAATTGGAATTCAAGCACGAACACCAATCATGTCGAAACCTTCAATGCCTCAGATATCCAAAACCTTATTGCTATCGATGCTAAAACTTTTGGGGATAACCAAAGTCTTTTTGCCACCATATTTTTAGAAAATTCCGCTTTTTTTGTAACCTACGAAAGAAAAGATCCCTTCCACGCTTTTTCGATATCCGACACGGGAATGCTTAATGAAGAATCCGAATTTATAGTATCTGGGTTTAACACTTGGTTCCGGGCCGTCGCGGATAATAAACGGCTTATTGGAATAGGAATAAACGATGAAAACGGAAATCGATCGCCAGCAGTGAGCCTCTATAATATCGAAGATTTAAAGAATGCTCATCCATTGCTCGCTCGTGCGGAGCTTCCTTTAAAATGGAGCTGGAGCTCAGCAAATTGGGATGACCGTGCGTTCTCGGTTCTA
>JAUTBZ010023340.1:22686-41841 GCA_032361785.1 Lepetodrilus galriftensis
AAAAAGCAACGAAAATTAAGGCTCCTACGGGTGAAGATGAAACGGGTCTGGTTATGCTCCCTTTCAATGGATGGGACGCAAAAAACAAAAATTATCGATCGGGAGTTCAGATTTTCTCCTTCTCGAATACCACCGTTACACGACGCGGAATCATGCTGCATGATACACCAGTAATCAGAACCTTTAACGCAGATCGCTCGAAGAACCTTAGCGGAAATATGTCCACGACCGAGCTGAGTCTTTTCAATACTTCCAACGTCGATGTACCCGTCGAGGTTTCGCGTTTGGAGTTGGCACCAAATTATACCCGTATCTTTTCTTTCGGAAATTATCTTTTACGTCGCCACAGTCGATCCGCGTATTGGTCATGGTGGGGTTCAAAATCGAATGTTGCTCGCCAGGACTCCTTACAAATTGTAGCAAAAAACTCTGATCCCGATTCCGCGAAAGCACTCGCCGAAATCTCAATTCCTTCTCACGCAACCTTGTTCCAGAAAGGAAATACTTTGTTTGTGGTGGATGCAATTCAAGATAGAAAAAAGAACAAGGTAACTACAACAATCAGTGCATGGGATTTATCCGACCCTCTATCTCCTGAATTTAAAAGTAGTCTCACCACAGATAAACTTCCTACCGAAGATTATTATAACGATTATGACGATTGCTTCGATTGTTATCGCGGAGAATATGGGTTTCAGAATGATATCCAAAGTGCGGGCAATGCCCTTATTTTTAGTAAAAACGAATACCATACCGAACACCTCGGTCATATTTATCGTACACGTACTTATGTCTCTGACGACAATAGATATCAGCGATGTTATGACGAGGACAACAATGAGCCTAAAGCTTGCTCCTTTAGAGAAGGCGGAGAAACCTGCACCTATACCGAAGATCTTTCTGGTCAAAAGTCTCCGACGACTTGTAAAGGCGCCTACTATAAATGTACTCAAGACTCGAAAGGTGAACGTAGTTGTGAGGAAATCGGAAAACCGACTTCTGGACTAAGAAGTAACGACTATGATCAAAAATGGAATCGAGGATGGCGTCAGCAAAACTTCTATGTGGTTAACGTTTCGGATGTAAATAATATGACTCTAGAAACGCCGATTAAAACGCTGAGCACTGAAGAGGCCGTGAGCACTTTAGTTAAGGGAGATACTTTATATTATACCTATAAAAAACCAGTAAAGGTTTATGGCGGCCAATCCCTTGTTGCGTATTACTTCCGGAGTTACGATCTCTCTAATCCCTCCGCGATTTCAGTCGCTTCGGACATCAATATTCCTGGAGAAGTCGTAGCGGTAGATGGCAACACTATCTTCACCAAAGATTTCCTTTGGGGAAAGAATATCATTGAAAGCTCGATCAATAGATTAGTTCTCAAAAATGGAAGGGCATACCTTAAAGGTATTAAACGTTTTGATGACAAGATCGTTAACGATATTTTACTCGATGGGTCGGGTAAGGTTTTGGTTACTCACCGTACTGCTTGGTATGCCAACCGAAAGAATCATGGGCCCGCCTCCAATAGTTATGACAACATAACCCGTATGTCGGTTCTGAAAACAACAGGAGATTTTGACGAACAATCTGTACTTAATATCGACGCGTGGGCGAATTTGGAAAATGCAATTGCGTGACGCGCGATTTTTCAAGTTCCTGGTGGAGTTCTCATCATCAATACAAGTAAGGCTCAACCCTACGCTCAAGCCTTCTTTCCCATGAAAGGATGGTCGCAAACTTATGAACAGATCGGTGATGAAATCTTCGTCGCTGCTGGGGTGTATGGTTTATATCGTTTCGATATTAACGAAAGTAACTTACTCCAACCCGAGTTACCCTAAACTCAACCGCTCTTTTGAAGACTATATTTGAAAGAGCGCTGATAAATCCTAAAAATAACGCAACGAAATCCTCAAAGGGCCGAAAAGGTTTTTGCAACTAAAAACCTCGGCCCTTTTATGAAAGCGTTATTCTTTTTCGGACTTATTCTTACCTTCACATCCTGTAATACAAGTGATGAAAAATCGGAAATCATCGAAATCAATCACGAGTCAGATATACTTGCAGGACCGACAGGCTGCGAAGAGGTTTTAGATTGTTTTAATGCATGTGGCGATAATTCTTCTTGCGTAGAACGTTGTATCAATAGCGCAGAAAGTTCGGAAGAAGCATCAAAGGCTGTAGGAGTTGCGATTTGTTTGGACGTGACAAGAGAAGGCTGTTTTACCGATGATTGCCGCTTAGAAAAATGCTCAAACTACATCGACATATGTCTCAATGAAACCCGATACTCTTGTGGTCAAGTGATCGATTGCCAGGAACGATGTTTGGACAGTGATTGTGAAGCAAGGTGCATTGACCTGGCCTCGGGGAAAGCCAGGGAATTCATCGACGAGATTCTAGTATGTTTTGGAGAATGCAGTGATGATGTGGAATGCATCGATCGGCGTTGCTGGGACGAAATCTCAACCTGCCGCGAAAACTAACGGATAAGATAGAGGCGATATTTCACTTGTTTTGTTGAAGTAATCTTATGGAACACCGCCTTTCTGCTCCCGGGAGTGAAATCCATTTCTAATTTGGATCCCATTTTTACGGCTGTATCGAGTCGATTACCCTGAAAATCGTATAACTCCCAAGTGAGGTCACTCACCGAACCCTCTCCGCTTATAACCTCGATTTCTCCAATCAAATTTACGCCCTTAAATTCGAGACGTTTATACCAATCCTCTTTTCCAGGACACAAAGTAAGAGCGGTATACTCCACTTCGTTATTTGCTGGTGATGGAAGCAAAGCAGCCTTGTCTTGAGTATGATTACTACCTCCAACCTTGGAAAAGTTATCCAGGTCATTACAAGGCGGCGCGACCTTACCTTTGACGTCCATTTGGTACGCATTTCGTGTGTTCTCGTTATTGTAAACCTGAAGATAATGCGTACCGGAATCGACCACCACATAAGTAAGAATTTCTTTATCATCAAATCCGAAAGTCGCGGCAACACCGGACCCAGTCCCCGATGCTTTCTCTGCCTGATCTGGACCGTATAAGGTCATATTCAAGTTACCTTTGGCACTTGAGAAATTATTTTCAAAAATGATTTCTTCACCAGATTTTAAATCAATTTTATACACGTCGATTTCCCCATCACCACAAATTTCCGCATCCACTTTATCTCCGACTTTGATCGATGTTGCGGTAGCAGCATCGTTATTGGGTTCTTGAGCTTCATCTTTGCATTCTCCAACAACCCCACCCCCTTTCTTGGTCACAAACTTTCGAACATGATAAACGTTGTCATTTCCGCTGATTTTAATGAAGAAGGTGGTACTTTTTCCGCCTATTTTCCGAACTGAAGTATCGAGAGTGACCAGCCCAGTACACGGCGAAACTTTTAACTCCAAGGTCTTTCCATCGCTATCACTAGCTTCAAACTTTATATCCTCACCTTGATTATATGCGATTGCTATTATTGATTTTTCGCCGGGTTCCGAAGTTGTCGCAATAAAGTCGTCACTGCTACATGCGTGTCCTGTACTCCATGACTCGGTATCCGCTTTACGAGCATGCTCTTTATCATCATCTCCACCACCGACTTGCTCACCACCATCATCCAAACAGGTTTTGTCATCTGGAAGGTAGGCGCTGAAGGTATAATACAATTGCAAATCGCCGGAACTTGGTGAACAAATAATGGCGTCATCACCTTGTGCATCATTATCGATGGCACAAATTTGATAACTTAGATCAATAAATTTTCCGACTTCTAAGGAATTGGTAACCTGCGGAATTTCTGTAACCCAACTTCCGTCAACCTCATGCATCTCGCTCGCGACGATTTTGGATGTCCCCATAACTGATGAGAAATCCGCGTTATAAACGTCACCAGGTGTTGAATAGACGAATACTTTATCAAAACGACTGGCGTCCTTGATTTTTGCTTCCACAAAATACCCTCCAAAAACACGTTGAGCTCCTAAAGGATTATGCGTAATAATCTGATCTGAAGGGCAGATTTCTTCGGCTTGTTTCTCTTTCACTTTTATTTTTTTACTTGAACGCACCACGATAGTTACATCTTGGCTCACTTCTTCGAACTGATGATCGTCCGCCAGAAAACGAACCGTACGAATACGTTTGGACAACTGATCAGACTTGGGTTTCCAACTAAATTTCCCGCTAAATGGTCCTGTCTTCTCAAAAGTTGCGCCTATAGGAGCTGTGGATTCGTCCATCTTGATATCGACTTCGGCGGAATCCTGATCTTTTACTTTTACTTCAAAATTTAGCGCCTTTCCCGTCCTTGGATCAAATATCTCACTGACGTTACTTGAAAAAACCGGCTTTCCATTTCCTGCAACGATTTCGATCGAAACCGTTTTTTCAGTTCTACGACCCGCTTCATCAGTAACGATGAAAATAAGCTGAATCGGCACACCGTTAATAGCATCACTGGCGAGTGGATCCCAACTGAATAGAGCCGAGTTTTGCTGCTTTAGAAATTTCGATCGATCTCCGACAGTCCATTTTTTATCTTTGGGTTTCCAATCGTAATCAAAATCGAGCTTTCCACCATCAGGGCTTTCAGCACTCACCGTGATCGATAATACTGTTCCCACTTCAAAGACATCTGTGGGAACCCCCTGAATCAAGACGGTTGGGCCTGTTCCATTTTCCCCATCAGTACAACCCAGAACGAAAAACATCAAAAAAAGAATAGAAAAGCGCACCACTAATTTCATATTTCAACCAAGTCAGTTGTTTCAAAGCACAAATTTTTGGGAAAAAACTCCCAATTTTAATGAGGTTAGCAAAACATGAATTGTAGAACAACAAAAGTTGAAAGGGGATCGCCCCAAATCAGACCACCAAAACAACCAAAACGGTGGAGTTATCTTTGCCAAAGCGGGCAACTGCATTTTGAGTCAGAGCTTCCGCGATAACTTGAGGGTCTTCCCTATTCTCCATAACGATCGCTGAAATTCCGTCGTCATCGGTCTCGCCGTGAGCGCCATCACTTGTGAAGATAAACACGTCCCTTTTGTGGATTTGAAGATATCCATGGGTATTAATTTCGTGAAATATTTCTCTAGCGCTTTCTCCGAAATCATCAATACGATCAAACTCCACTTCCATTGAAGTACTTAGAAAACGAGAAATCGTACGTTGAGCTAAATCGTCGGCGGCGATCTCTTCTGGTGTTTGTTCGCCTAATTTTAGTAAAATATTGGCAAGTGTATGATCGTCAGTAAGTCGATACAGTATTCCGTCGCGAACGAGCACAATTCGAGAATCACCGACATGACAAATCCCTGCACGATCACGAGCAATCACCATGCCACTCAGGGTTGTTCCGCCACGATTAGAAGCGGGGGCGAACTCGCCTTCCATTGCTAAGGTTTGACCTGCATTCTTTGCGATAAGCCTCGCGTATAAAGTAGGATTTTCGGCAAGTTTGTTTGTTCCATATTGTGCCCAAGTTCTTGCGAAACCGTTGCAAGTGGTTTCAATAGCCAACCCGCTTGCACGTTCACCATCATCGATTCCGCCAATTCCATCTGCAACACAAAAGAAACCTGATTGCTTCTTTTCCGATCCACAAATCGAACCGAGTTGAATATATCCACAGGAATCTTGATTATTCTTTCTGAAAATATAATTTCCAACGGTAGAATGTTGTCCCACTCGAAAACCACAAACAGGAGATAACTCTCTTTGAATTTGGTTAAGCGAAGTTTGAACTCCTTTCCAATCTGTGAAAGCCAAGTCACCATATGGTGATACCGCACCCGCCAAAAATTGCGTGAGTCCAGGAAATGAAAGGTCTTCAGCATGCAAACGATCGCGATCTTGTAGCCAACTCGCAATTTCGTGACCACCAGGGTATTTTTTCTTTTGAAATCCTTCATAGAGAAGCAAGCTTAACACTTTGAAATCTCTCCATACCGCCTCTTCCCCTACGTTTTCCGTTTCTCGGACACGTGGAAAAGCGATGAGTACAATTCGTTCTTCATGTGCATCCCAATAGATCTCGTTTTTACGAACACCATGTATCCAAATGTTTTGATCGTGAAGCTTTCCGATCTCTTGAACGAACTCAAAAAGCGCATCAACGATCGTTAATTTGGGTAAAGACATCCAAATTTCGTTCGTCAAAGGTTTAAGCGGAACTCGGGGACAGACAAGAAGTTTCGAATCTTCAACGTAAAAATCACACTTCGTATTTAGTGTGGTGAGGGCTGAGGGAAAAGACATTCCGAAATGAAAAAAACTAGGAAACCCGTCGCTTTCTGCAAGATATATCCCTGCATCGTTATTACCTACGAGTTCTTTTTTCAGAACCGCTTTAATCCCACCAACAATGACCTCTTTTTCGATCGTATAACTCATTCAGGTTCCTCTACTTCTGAAAGTAGCTCGGTCGGTTCGGAAGCGATAAAAGACTCAACCGACTCCACCCTTGGCCGCGTTTGTTCGTTCCAATCGATAACTGCGGGAAGATCGGACGTTTTTCGAGCAGTACTTGCTTCGAAATTTGAGGGGTCATGAAAATGTAAAAGAACGTTTCCTAAACTGATCTCCTCACCAGGAAGCAACAATGTAGGACCTGAAATCTCCAAACGATTTACGTAGGTTTTTTGGCGTTTTGATATCGGCTCGACCGTCCAATCTGGACCATCACGTTTCATAAGAATATGCCGGAAAGCGACAAATTTTCGTTCGATATCAGGAAGACCTGAAAGGTCCCAATCTGGCTGTTCCCGATCGTACTTCGGATCGAAAGCACGACCCACAACGACTTCTTTACGGTCCCCTAATAAAAAACGTGGACCACAAACGGATCCATGTCTTAGAAGAAATAACGCGGTATCACTTTCTGAACGAAAGATCTCTTTTTTCTCTTTTAACCATTGATTATAGAGAGCGTCGAAGGCTTGCTTTTCTTTGGTTTCGAATACAAATTCGACATAACCAACCTTAATGATATCACCATGATTAATGGGGTGTTGATCACGAGTATTACGTAATTCAACCCCGTTTAAAGAAGTCCAACAATTAGGCGCTTTTGAAAGAAGAAACCATTGTTTATTTTCAAGTATAATTCGAATATGAGGCGCTGCAAACTTGTAAATTTCGTGATCTGGAAACTTTGTAAATAAGATATCCACAGGACCTTGTTGGGGATGAAAACGCCCCAAATACACGTCGCTTCCATGGATATCTATACTCCGTTTTATCCCTCCCTTTTTATCTCGTATAACCAGTGACGCTAAGGCCAAAAGCGAATGAGGTGCAGTGAGTTCAAGACTTGCACTCTCACTCCAATTGCGAATACTATCCAACGCCTTTGTTTGATCTGGTTCCAAGATAAGTCTTTGGTTTTTGGGTACTTATAGAGATACCAAAAAATGGCTCGTGCGTCACGATGCTTTGTAAAAAGTGCCAAGAGTTTTATCCCCTCTTTACAATAAATTGGACACTTCAGTTTCCACTTCGAAGAGAAACGAAGAAATCAACGCTCACATAAAAGAGACATCTAAAAAAAGCGTGTCTTCAAAATGGCGTTAAACAGGGCACCTAAGCTTTTAGCTTATTCTTATTGAGCAAAAATGAGAGTTTTGGCACGCGACGTGCAATAAGATGAAGTATCCTGATGGATATTTGAACTAATAATTAAAATGAAAATTTTGATTTGTTTGTGTGTAAAAAAGAAGGAACCTACCCAGGTTCCTTTTTTTTGAGATCTAATCCCATCACTTTCCACGCACCACAAGTGTAGAACTTTGTTGAACCTTACGTGCCCACTTTTGAAACTCAAGATATCGATCCACCGAAATCCGTTGGATCCCAGTTTTTATCTTTGATGCGATCCGGATCGTTTTGCCATCCAAAGTTACGCTTCGGAGAACATCTCCAAACTCGCTCTTCAGGTCATAATCACCGGACTGACTTACCAACTCTACGGTGTCAAAAGACATCTGAAGTTCAAAAGTCGCCTCATTATTAGTCGGATATCGAAGAAAAAGAGGAAGTGTACGAGAAGCGAGCGAGGCGTACTGACTTTCCAAAGGCGCATGGAAAATATGAGTCTCCAATAACCATCCACCTTGGGCTTGAATCATGTACTTGGGTCTTTCGATTTCAACACGAAATTGTATCGCTACATCCGGATTTTTTTCGTTGATGATCTCAGACTTACGTACGGTAGAACCCGGTATCATGCCATTCGCCAAGGCTCCCATAAATTGCTCACGAGCATTATCATCTGGACGGTTCCGTAGACTTGAACGAATATTCACTGCACGTGTCCCATCGATACTCAGTAAAATAGTTGCATGAAGCGTTCCTTTTTCATCTACCTTTCCGGTGATTTTTGTTTGGGTTTTATTCTGATGTTCCACTTCATCTGGAAGCCGATCCCATTGCTCTTCAGCACAGGAGATGCAAACGGCCTTTTCTCCTAAAGAATAGCTATCCACCGCGCCATACATCGCATCAAGCCCAACCGGAAAAAGCCACACATAAGAACCATCACTCTTTTGAGCGCGGAGAAAAATCGTCCCAAAATTACTAAATTCACCGGTGGGAAGTTGCTCTTCTACAGCCAACTGACTTCTAGCCACAAACAACTCCGACTCAACACCATGTTCATCAAACAATGCTTTAAGAACCAAAGTAGGGTTTCCATCTTCGGATAATAAAGCATGACTAACCTCAGTTGCAACACTGCTCGGACGTGGAGATTTTATGGCATGTGCGACTTCGTAGAACGCTTTTTTAATGAATTCGTCTTTTCCTAATTCCTGAGAAAGTAGACCCTTAAAGCTTTTTTTCAAAATCGAACTGCGTTTAAGCGCATCTCGAATCTGCTCGTAGCGGAACCGCCGAGAGACTTCGAAATCGGAAATTTTGTAGGGATTACGATACATTTGAACCCAAGGAAGATATTCGTCGCTTGGCACTGATGCGGGTTCTGAACGTGGTGCGGGATTATTTTTTGATGCAAAACGAATCGCGTCCAACCCATGATATTTAAAGCGTTCTAATTTCGGCGGATTATTTTCCAAACGAAAAGAACCTTCATCACCAATAATAACGTACTCGGACTTTAGAGTAGAAATGCTGGCCATTTGAAAAAAGAATCGAATGCCGTCTACAGCACTTCCTATTGATGGAGCTCCTGAAAATTCTAAATAGGCAATTTCAACAAAATCTCCCTCTGCCAAACCCGGCATACTCAAGGTGTCTTTGCCAGCGGTAGTTTCAGGAATTCGAATCTCCCCATTTTGTTTTATGGTTTGCACTCGTAAAATACGAGCATTTGCGGGAAGACTTTGTTCTGCAGAATCATCGATCGCTTTCTTAGTCATCAGGCGAGTTAAAGTATGGGTTAATGTGAGATGGCTTCCATCTTCGAAGTAACGACGAGCGGCGAAATCAATCACGAAATAGCGATCATCCTTAGATAATTTTGCATTATTTTTGTCATTCACAGCTGCCATCGCAGCCACTTTTCCATCCTTCAAAAGGTCTTGCATGGGGATCGTTTTATTGATTCCACTTCGCTTCCAAATCGTCCAAGACTTAACGCCATACTCCTTTTCATATTGATCCAGTAATTTGATCGCTGCCTTCGAATCTCCAGCATCCCGCGCTTCGTTAATTTTTTTAGACCAATAATAAGACCAACTCGGTCTTATTTCTGCGGCCTCATCTAAAAGAGATTCGTTAGGCTTTCCGGCACGCTGCAATTGAAAAACCAATTTTTTTCTTGAAGAAACGCTCAATGGATAACGGCCGATTTGTTGTTTATAATAAGATATTCTTTCGGAAGAACCACTTTTATGGCGACTTCTCAAGGTTCCTTGCACGTTTTGACAACGCGAAACCCAATCGCCGAAATGCGATAAGTCCCAGTATATATCACGTCGTTCTTTGAGCTTAATCAGCCTATTTGCCTGCGCACATGAACCCGCCTCATCCGTCAGGAGTTTCTCTATCGCGAACTCTTCTTCTATCGACCACTCTCGTTTCGCTAAAAAACCTGGCCACGCTTTGGCGTTTTGGAGGTTGGATACACCGTTTTTGACCGCATCATCATAGGCGGGTTTCAGCATTGCCTTACGTTCAGTATCCGTTTTATTTTTACCGATTAATTTTTCCAAAGCGATTGAAAAGCGGAAATTTGGATCTAACTCATAGGCACTTTTCAGCGCTTTTAAACTCTCAACCCCACGAACTTCTGAGGGGATATCCCACTGCCAACTGATATAATCGTGCTCAATCCAATATCCTGCAGCGAACTTCGGATTTCGCTTTTCTAACACCTTCCATGCTTCCTCAAAAATCTCTGAATCTCCATCAATGACACTTTCTAACATGGTCACGTAGAGCATAAAATCGGAGGCTTTGGGGATATCTTCAGTGTGCAGATATAAGGATTCCAAACGCTGTGGGTATAAAGTCTCTGATAAAAGCGAAACGCTTCCGTCAACTTCAGGATCAACAAGACAACCCTGTAGTTTCTGTGAAGGAATACATCGCGCTTCAAAACGAATAGGATTTTCGATTTGCTTTTCAGGGATAAACGAGAGATCAAACCAGTCACGATAGCCAGATTGATAGGCCATCTTCACCAAAATCCTATGCGTACCAGCACTTAGCTCAATATGTCGAAAACGTTCTCCACTTTTATAATCCCCTTCTCGGCGAGTCACCAATAATTCTCCATCGATCCAAATTTTAGAGGCTCCAGAAAAACTAGTGTCTAACCAAATTTTTGCGCTTTTATCTAATTGAGCAAAACTTTCTAAATAGTAAATTCCTGATTGTCCTAATCCTGGGGAAATCGAAATCCCGAAGGCCCACGAGGCTTTAATCTTTTTTCGATTTCTGGGTACATCATTCGCATCTGAAGGACTTACATATTCCTCCTTAAAACTGGAGGAGCTCTCTGGCGGAAATACGACGTCGAAATCACGCAGGCGCCAAGGCGACATTCTCGGAGTATGAGTCCAATGTGTAGGAACGCCCACCGCGGAAGAATTGAAGGGCTCCGAACTCTCGCTGTCTTTCCAAGCACGAAGCTTTACGACTTGGATCGCGGCTTGCCAGCTGGCCTTGGTTAAAGGGCTCATTTTACCAAAATCCACCTCAGCGATATGAGTTTGCAGACGGAAATGGTAATCTGGGATTTCATCGCGAAGTTCGTGGATACGCCATGCACAAAGACGTGCAAGTGGACTCGCAGAATCCAGTTTTAGTAAACGAACATAACGATCGAAGGCTTGGTTAGAAAAACCTTTATAATAAAGCGCCTCTGCTTCAACGAATAATAATTCTGGAGAATCGGTGTTACTTGGAACTACTTCTCCCCCGTCCAACCACGTTGCAAAACTCTGCTTGGCCCCAGAATGACTGAGTGAAAAATTTCTATCTGGTTTGGCGGGTGTAGATGAACAACTGCTCGCGATTAGAAACACTGAAAGAATTAAAGATATCTTTTTCATTCTTTTCCCACTTCAATAGAGGTATTTAGAGCCCGAGTTGCATCCCGTAAAAACGCGCGGAAGTCTTTATAATCATCGACGGAGATACGTTGTAAATCTAAAGAATATTCAACGTCGGCGATTAAGCCCTGTTTCTGTTTTTTATAAACAATCTTAACACTTCCAAAACGACTTCTGAGTTCAAAATCTTCAGGTAGCAATTTAATCGAAGCTTTTGAAAGATGGTAATGAACTTTGGTATGATTTGCGAAAGGTGTACTGATCGTTAACGGTTGATTCCGTTTAGGTTGCCTTGCATAAGCGTCTAGAAGATTTTTCTGACGGCCCATCGGAAGTATGAAGTCGCGTGTACCATCTGACAATAATAAGCGGCCACCTTCGATCACATATTCTATCACGACAGGTTTTTCTAAGTTGGACAAGTTCTTGTACTTCGCAGAAACCAGCGTCGCTCCCGAATACAAAGAAGACAATTGTTTCTCTAAAATTTCGTCACGACGTTCCGCGTCCTCGAGCGTATGACGATAGTAAACTGCGTTAGTACCTTTGGCGACGAGCACCCCTCTCACGCGGCTTTTCTTCCCCTCAATTTCCACAAACATATCGTGCGTAACAAGGTTCGCCTTAGCTTTATCAATAGGGAGCTTGACCCACCTTGCCTTCCCACCATCTTGAATAATTAGACCTCGTGCACCTTGATCCATAGAGGTTAATTCGGTGGTCCCGTTATATTCAGCGGTCCCGTCCAGAAAAAGATCGAATTTCGGAACATAGGTAATAGCGTGGTTAAAAATATGCATCGACGCAGGATAAGACTCTAAATCACCTAAACTTCGTGTTCGGAACAGAACAAGGTTTGCAGGAATTCCGGCCACCTCAAGCATAACTTTCAATAACGACGCTTTATCTTTGCAATCTCCATAACGGTTTCGAAAACAAGTTGTAGTTCGATAGGGTTTCCATCCATGAATACCAAGTCCAACATGCAAATAACGTGTATTTCGAACCACGTAATTATGAATGGCTTGCATTTTTTCTTTTTCCTTTTTCAACCCTTTAGTAACCTCAGCTACCTTTTTCTTTATTTCCTCGTCGGCAATAAGTTGCTCTTCAACAAGGTCCCACCACCATGCTCCAATTTCGTCATAAGTTTCCTTATTCGAAACGAGAAGATAATCGTAAACCTCGCTATAACCTGGTTGAGAGTTATCACTAATGACCTCTTTTACATCCTTAAAATCGAAAGACGTCGTTTGAAAACCTTTTGGAATATCATCTGCACCATCAGGAAGTTTGTTGTCATATCGTGTATGAGGAATTTTAGGTTTCCTAAAAAAGAGCTTCCAAGACTTGGGATATATTACCGCATAGCGTTGAAAACCGATGGGAGTGGAACTTTGAAGATAAGCGACGTCCCCGAAATAATCGCCACGAAAATTCTCGCCGGAAATCTGGGTAACCAGATAACGAAATTCGACGAGATCGCCAATCTCAACGTCGTTGGCTTGCATCGTTAGAGTTGCAGAATCGTTGTAGGTCGTGGCCTGCTTTCGAGTACCACCAGAATCCCAGGAATCTGAATTTTCTGACATACTCCCATCTTTCTTATAAACACTTATCTTGACCACTTGCGCGTCTTCTTCGCCGCCTTGATAGTAAGCACGTTGATACTTTGCAGATTCGATACCCTCTTTGGTGTTAATTCGAACGACGTGCTGAACGAACTTCGATGACAACCCATTTCTACTTACCTTCGTTACAGATTGGTCAATAATCGTATCGGTAGAAAATTGCGATTTTTTCATTTCAGATGCTTTTTTGCGAACATCATCGACCAACCAATTCACATAAAATGAACTTTCTTGTGGCGTTAAAAAAGCGAGACGACGTCTTATCTTTTGTTCTTGAGAATGAAACACCAATATCCGCTTTAAAGCCTGAACCGCCTCGTCTTTTCGATCCATTCTCAACAATAAGCCAGCCTTCGCGTTATACAAATCTTCTTCACCTGGCGACCATTTAATCCATTGGTTGAGGATCTTAAGTGCTTCCTCTTTTTTCCCCATCCTTTCCATTAAACGGGCTTCGCGTTTGGCAGCGTACTGGGAATTCGGGGTCCATTTCCGATAGCTTCGAAGCAAGCTCAAAGCCTCATCAAACTTCCCGTCTTTGATAAAACTATTGGTTCGAGACCAAACTGGTTTAAAGCTTTGGCTATAGATTTCTTTTTGAATACCTTCGTGATCAACTCGAGTCCCCAAAGAAGATAAAATAGAGGCTTTATAAAAAAGCACCGTAGGGATTTTTAGATCCCAGAGCGGAGCTAAAAGCGCTTTTGCTTTTTGTTTTGACCCATTTTCGATCTCCCAGCCCACTAATGCTAGAACTGAACCCAAAGAGTTACTTTTATTGTTCTCCAAAACTTCTTTAGATTTCCGCCTATCAACCACACTTAGGCCCTCTGAATAAAGACGAGAAAGGCGAAAAACCGCATCCTCAACCTTTCCTTTTCTATGGGCTTCTTCAAGAATATCGCGTTGCTTCCAGTATTCTTCGTAAGCCTCACTTAAATTCAGAAGAGCCCTTGTTGAAAGATTTTTTTTGTTCTTCAACAAACGATCAGCCTCTGCTCGCCATGGTGTTGCGGCATCACGAGAAAGTTCCTCCTTCCAATAGGAAATTGCCCACGTTGCATTATCGCCCTGCCCAGCGGCTGTTTTGATAATCTGCTTTCGAATTCCACGAGAGTCAGGTTTTATTTTTCCATCCCGAGTCTTAACGGACTTAAGCATAGAAGTATTTGAAAAGGATAAAGGACGCATCGATTTTTTATCCACCAATCGACTTGTGAAAACAAAACCGCCTTCTTGAGTTGAAGCGAGTTTAATCAATATAGAATTCTCACCCTTCTTTAAACGAAACTCCCAAGCATCAGAATCAATAAGTAATCCAAAATCATCCTTATTTTTCCCTACTAAAACACCATTGACCCAAATTTTATAAGCGCTTGAAGACCCAAAAAGGAAAAGTGCTTGGGTCGCTTTAGAGGCTTTTACCGAACTTGAGAGGTAAGTTAGCGCAGAGGTTGAAGGTTGAATGAAGTTGTTTAAAGACACCACACATCGATAATCAAAAGCAGGCGTTTCTCTCCAATCCACCGTTTCAAATCTTCCTGAATAGGGACCTAACTCGCCCAATTCCGGTCCGAAAGCTTTATCAAAAGACTCCATAGAAGGATTATCGAAAGGACCAACCATCCCAAAATGCCTGAGACATCCTTGCTTCGCACCAAGTCCTTTTTCGCCACCATAACCCAAGGTCAAATCATGCAATTCGCGATAGGTCCAAGCAATACTACGATAAAGACTAAATCTTAAACTGGGATTTTTTGAATCGTGATATGCGCTCAACAGACTTTCCAGATAAACCTTACGTGGAACCAGCCCCGATTTAGATTTAATCGCGTCCAACTTCGCTAAAGCGACGACGGTATTTTTTTCTTTCAGAATGTGCTTCAGTTCCTGTTCTAGTTGCACACTTCCGTCACTTTGAGCAAAGGCCAATGTACTATAAACGAGGGATAAGACTGCGGCAAAAACCAAGGGCAATCGAAAATAGGCTTTTTTACTCATTGTGGTTCACAGATGAAGGGTTAGAATTCATATCAACGCTTGTAGATAGACGCAACTTTTTGCTCCAAGCTAATTTTTAAAAGCGAAGCTCTCGAACAAGTTTAGATGCACCTAACCCGATTGGAAACAGAACTATTTCATCACGGCGTCAAAAATATCTTGTACTTGGGGAAGTATTTTTTCCTCCAAGGTCTTCGTATTTCCGATAGGAAGCTCCAGCGCCCCAATATGAACAGGGGGTGATTTTAAAAGACCAAAATGGTTACGACTAAGGTTAGAAATAATCTCGGCCCCCCATCCTGCACTACGACTGGATTCCTCACAAACCACAAGTTTACCGCTTCGTTGCAAAGAATCTTGAATGGGCCAATAATCCACTGGTTTGATTGAAGAAGGAATAACCACCTCCGCAAAAATCTCTTCTTCCATCATCAACATTTCTGCGGCCTCCACCGCCAAATCCACCATCCCACCATAAGCAAGAATGGTGACATCAGCAGCTTGGAAATTATCATAAGAAAGCGTCAAAGTGGGGTATATTTGATCTGTTGTTAAACAATCAAAATCACCGATTTTCCCCTCTTTCTCAACCTTCAATGGTTTGGAATACATCAACTTATTTTCGATAAAAATAATCGGACGATTATCTCCCACCGCCTCTTTCAATAGAGCCCCAGGATTATGATAAGTACTGGGGGCTACAATTACGATTCCTGGCATTCCCAAGAAATGCTTTTCTACAGACTGACTATGGGTAGGCCCATACCCGCGTCGGCCCCCCATCGCGGCTCGAATCACAATCGGGACTTCCACCTGGTCATTGTACATCCAACGGTATTTCGCAATGTGGTTGAGAAGCTGATCTGCGGTCAACATAAGAAAATCCCCAAACATTATTTCAACGATAGGCCGCATACCTCGCATCGCCATCCCGGCGGCGATACCCACAAAACCCGCTTCTGCAATAGGCGTAGTTATCACACGATCTGGAAATTTAGTCGACAAACCCTTGGCAACCTTAAACGCACCACCATAAGGGTCTAAAATATCTTCCCCCAAAAAGATGACGCGCTCATCCTCAAGAAGTTCATGAAGGGCTCGATTTAGCGATTTTACAACAGTGGACATAATCTACTCTTTGGGGTGACTAAATAGCGACTTCTTTCAGTTCAGGAAACGGCTGTGAACGTGCCCAATCAATGGCTTCTTCAATACGTTTTTCCACTTCTGACTCTATGGTTAGCGCAAGATCTTCAGGCAATTTTTTACGCATTTTAGGAAGAGGTTCGTTTTTACGATACTCCTCCACTTCATCTTTAGGGCGAGCATCATCACTTTTTGAATGATGACACAATCGATAAGTATGGATTACTTCAAAATGAGGTCGTTGCTCTATACGAACTTTTTCGATAATGGGACCAAAATGGCTGTACAACTCCAAAGCATCTGTGGAGTCGATTTCCCCAGAATCAATTCCAAAAGCCTCCCCACGTTTCACCATCGAACCTGCAAGTTCGTTTTCCACACGAGAAGACTGTGCCCAGCGGTTATTTTCAACCACCACCAAAAGTGGAACACTCCATAAAGAAGCCATATTTAAAGCCTCGTAAACCACTCCTTGCCCGAGCGTTCCATCACCAATAAAGACCGTTGCCATCGCTCCCGTCTTTTTCAATTTTTCAGCAAACGCCATTCCTGTTGCGGCGGGAACGATTCCACCTTGAATACCATTGGTATAAAAATTTTTATAACAAATATGTTGTGAACCGCCACGGCCCCCGACCAGTCCGGTCGCTCTTCCCATCAATTCACCATAAAGTAACTCTGGTTTGTCAGAGTAAGTAATGAAATGACCATGACAGCGATGATTTGAAAATATAATATCCTTATCTGTGAGGTGATTAATCACACCAACCGCGTTTGCCTCTTGCCCTATATAACAATGAGTAGTTCCGAAAAACGCACCTTCAGAAAAGAGTTCCAGAAGGCGTTCTTCAAAACGTCGAATGAGAAACATTTGACGATAGAGTTTTTCCATTAATTTCAGATCTTCTGTCATCCTTCATCCTCCAAAAACACATCGTGTGTTTACGATATGACCCAGTCAATCACAAGGAGGAATAGAAATTAGAAGAAACGAAAAAGGCCGTTAATACCTCAACAGGGTTCTGCCAAACGATCAGGAATAAATAGAACTTGTTACTAAAAACGAGGACTATTTATCTTAATTTTTACGCAAATTCGCCTCTCAGATTAAACTGAGAAATAGAGCAACCTCTAAAAAAAGATAGACCGGAAAGAGCGAGATCTACGCAAACTTTAGTTGCGAAGGGTACCCCGCCCAATCCGATCTACTTTCACCGTTTTCACGATTTGAGATTTTTGAAGTCCCTTTTTGTTCCTTTCAAACTCAAAAGAGTCTGAAAGGAACGAGAAATTTATAGATTTGAGTTTACACTCAAATCGTTTTAAGAATCTCATAACTTCACCTTCTCGGAAATTTCGTAATACTTACAACCATCCAAAGATATAAAGTGGTTATCTCTAGAAAATAACAACCTTATTCTTCGACTCCCTCTTCGGACCAAGGGAAAAAAAATTTCAGACAATTCTAAATATCTCTTATCATTCAACGACTTAGTTTAAGGTTGTAAGTTGTAATACAAAGCATAAACCTCAACATTCGTTTATATTACTTCTTTTAAAAAATCATTCTTGCGACTCCAGTTGCGAGTGATAGGGTCCCGTGGCTTTTGGTGTTGAATGAGGCTTTGGATGATCTTAGATGTTGTACTTTTCTTAGTGGGTCTCACGCTATTATATTATGGCGCCGAATTTCTGGTCTCTGGTGCAAGTTCCCTAGCTTTTCGTTTGGGTCTCACACCGATCATTATTGGTTGCACTGTGGTTGCCTTTGGAACCAGTGCTCCAGAACTTGTGGTCAGTTTAGCGGCGATTGCCGCTAAAAATGATGCGATCTCGATTGGTAACATCGTGGGTTCGAATATAGCAAATCTCCTTCTCATCCTTGGTATCTCATCACTTATTCATCCGATAAATATCCATCCGGATATCGCCAAACGTGAGTATCCCATCATGATTCTTACCGTTGGCGCCCTCGTGATCATGAGTCTAGATGGTATGCTTTCCCGTCTAGATGGTATTTTTCTACTGGTAGGAATGGGAGGATATATGGTTTACCAATTTATTGCGGCTAGAAAAGCAATGAACGCTGGAAACGATGTGGGAGCGGTTGCAGATTTCGAAGATGTTCATGACGAAAACTCGAATAGTCAAAAAGAAGTATTTAAACTTTTGGGCGGTATCGTTGGTTTGGCGATTGGTGCGAAACTCATGGTGGACTCGGCTGTTTCAATAGCAATGATATACGAAGTCTCCCCTATGCTTATCGGGATTTCAATCGTCGCGATAGGAACCAGTTTGCCCGAATTAGCAACCAGTGTGGTTGCTGCAATGCGCGAAGAATCTGATATTGCAATGGGAAATGTTGTGGGCTCCAACGTATTTAACACATTGCTGGTGTTGGGTGCGGTAGGTACTCTTTCATCAGCTAGTTTCGGGAAATCTGTCTCTTTTGATATGTCGTTTATGTTAGGGGTATCCGTTTTCATTGGTATCCTGATTTTAATCTATCCCAAAATCACACGTATCCATGGGGTTGTTTTTCTTTCCACTTATGTTGGATATATGGTCTCGCTCTTTATTCGATGATATTTTTCAATAGAAATTGGACACAAAAAAACCCGGCGTGACCGGGAATATCCAAACAGAGGCTTGGTCTATTTACATCGTCCACCCAAGCAAGATTGCCCAGAAGAACAGTCGCAGTCGGTTTGACATGTAGCGGGTGCAGCTTTTGGGGTTTCACATAACCCAGCATCAGTACACACTTCATTATCTCCGCATTGTTGATTGCAAGTACAAGGCTTTGCACATGTTCCGCTATTGCAGATTTCATCTCTTGAGCATTCTGCGTTGCTGCGACAT
>JAUTBZ010023341.1:0-19664 GCA_032361785.1 Lepetodrilus galriftensis
GAGAGAGAGAGAGAGAGAGAGAGAGAGAGAGAGAGAGAGAGAGAGAGAGAGAGAGAGAGAGAGCAAGAGAGAGAGAGAAAGAAAGCAAGAGCAAGAAAAAGAGAGATAGATAGAGAGAGAGCAAGATAGCAAGAGAGAGAGAGAGCGAAAGAAAGCAAGAGCAAGAAAGAGAGAGATAGATAGAGAGAGACAGAGAGATAGAGATAGATAGATATATATAGAGAGACAGAGATATATATATATAGAGAGAGACAGAGAGAGAGAGACAGACACAGAGAGATAGAGAGAGAGACACGACATCTTGTCCAGCAACATCATGTACGATGCGGTGTAGCTAAAGGTTCCATCAACGTCAACATTAGCTGTAATGTATACAGTATAGTTCTATATGGACGATTGGAGTTGAAGAATACCCTGATTCGTACAAGAACACACTGGTATTCATTCATCAATCTGCAGTACAAATACTTCATCATTCGAATACATTGGTATTCATACATCAATCTGCAGTACAAATACTTCATCATTACAACATAGGCGTATTGCTAGAGCTCACCAATAGACTGGCAAAGGGTGCGAGCATTCCGCCCAGTCTGGCGCAGGATGATGAACTTCCAAGTCCGAAGTTTCTAAAACGATGGAAAATTTAACAGTAATTACCGTAAGGAAAGGTAGGTTAGTATGCATTTTGTTAGTTCCACAGATGACCGTTACTCTATGTAAACGATGTCCATAAAATAGAAGTTAAGTTCGACTCTTGTAGCGTGTAACCTTCTCCATGCTGGAGGCAACCGGAGATACCCCGAAGAGCTTTGTCTTGTAATCCAAACAGGGGGAAGGTTATGATCGTCATGTAGATCATGGTATCCTTTCACAAAGCTCTCTTCTCCGCTAAGAGACCATATAGTGCTCTCTTTGAAGTGAATTAGCTATCGGCAAACAGAGCGGTATGGTCTCTTAGTGGATAAGAGAGCTTCGTGAAAGGACACCCACAACACGGAGTGCTGCTACACCTACGCGATGACATTCAACCATCAAGTACTACCCTCAATCTCAGCCTAGTGTCCATAGCAGAACATCCTGAATTAGTAACAGGAAACTGTATTAGCTAAACATACACTAAGAGTGCAACGAGCCATGTGTGTGTGGACGTTCCATTTTAAATTCAGAGGGAACTAATATAATTAATCTCCTGTTTTACGATTTGAAGAAAACCTGCAACACCCGTCGCGATGAGTGTTACAGTAAACCTGCGAGGACAGTCGACTCTGGTACTGACGAACCAAGGACACTAACAGTAATGAGACATAGTCTGCATCCGTATGCACCAATGCGTCAAGAATGATCTACTTCGCGACCAAGGCTGCAGACTAAAGCTTCTTTCACACCAGAGGCGAATTGCGCAGCGACAAACTCGGCGATTTAAGTTCAGAAATAGAACCATTATTATCATTTATATATATATATGCTTGCACACCAAAAGCGATATTCGCAGCGACAAATTTCGATAGTCTTTTGTTATCGTCGCTGATTGTCGCGGCGATAATCCGGCGTGTAAGGACCTTAACGCACCTGAGATTTGTAGGGAAGAGTTCAGGGGTGAAGAAGAAGGACACTCCCCAGGCTCCAGACGATCCAAACATCCCTATACACGAGAACACCGTCACGCAGATGTTAGACCATGTACTGCCTCCTGTGTCACGAACAGAACAAGTGGCCGCATTGAGTAGTGAAGACCCCCTTACTGTTCTCCACTTTCTATTGCACTCATAATCAGTATTTCGTGTAGTTTATTGTAGCGGTTCGAACTATTTCAACGTTGGGCTAGCTACATTCCATAAACTACTTACTATTATCGTTATTCCAGGCAAACACAGAGCGTTATGTAACGTATACTACAACGTTATAACATTGCAGTAACGTTGTAATGACGTTATAATAACGTTGTACTAAGTTACGTTATAATAACGTTGTGGGTTTGCCGAGTTGTTATTATTACCATTAATATTATTAATATTATTATTATTTTTATTATTTTTATTATTATTATTATTACTATTACTATTAGTAGTAAATAGTAGAAGTAATAAATGAAGCATACTTAGTAGTAGTAGCACCATCTGAACTGATAGTGTATTAGGTTTTTTAAAATCAAAACTACAAGGAGTATTCAAATATTTGGTGATGGTTGCTGGCGGGGTTTCTACCTCCTATTTCCTTCACGACAGTGGAGAGTATCAGCGCGACAGCTGCAGTTCCATGAAGAGTCATACTGGTTTTCTTACGGCCATACCTGAATAAAATAGCATGGTAAAGTCAGGAACCTATGCCCAACTATAAGTGGTTGACTTGCTTCCCTGTGCCAACTCTAGGTCTAGATTCAACATGGGATGATTGTGTGGGTAAGAAACCTCAGGAAGTTACTAAGATGGCATCATTACACATGATAACCATACGTCACGTGTATGTAACCCACCTATCGACCATGTAGTAGAATACTAAGACGGAGGGACCTTCCACTATGGCGTACAAGAAGAAGTTGAGGTACCGATTCCCAGCCAGACTGTGTGACGTCATGAACAACCCGAACACAGTCATGCTGTCGGTGATCCTGGATGGAACAAAAAGCGAGAGGATGACATTCGTAATGTTTGTTGAGTGTTGACATATTTAATCTTCTAACATACTGCAAGTATACATTTGATTTGTCTATTCTCAAATATATTGGACAACAAGCTACATTTATTTCATGTCCCACTGGTTTTCAATATTTTCATATTTTATTTAATATTTTTATTATTTATCTCGTATTATTTAAGTATCATGTATTTTAAATTGAAGAACATGAAGATTAATATACACATTCTGCATGACAATGTAGACTCTGATAGCTATATTTATACCTCGTCAAATGGAATGGCACTAGCGGCTCACCATATAAACCATAGAACGGCCACGTTGAGGGCAAGGCGTTTTCTCTTCAATAGATCTAGAAAGGAAGGTTTAGTTTTGTCTTTCCCTTTCTCTGGGGATATTAGCGGCTCGTCGGACTTGTCCGGAGTTTCGTGTAGTCTTTTGTACAGGCTCATGGCCGTATTAAAATCCTTTTTATTGACTCGTGTCGCCTTTTTCAGAAATCTGGCAATTCCCTTTGTCTTCTTGTTCGTGATCATCCACGATAGCGATTCTTCCATGAAACTGTAAAGGATTAACGAACAGGATGAGGAATCGTGTCTCCATCTGATGAAGCTCCACAAGGCTACGAAGTATACATCCCAGATGTATTAAGGTATACTTTAACTGTAAACAAATTGTAATTCATAAATATAAATTAAATATATATTCCATATTACCAAAGTTAATAAAATTGGTACAAATTATATATCTAATAATTAATTATTACACGGTCAATACAGCAATAACTAGGTATGTGTCCTGTTCTAGGATCCTGACAGGATCAGACATGGCTGTCCTGGGGCCTATTGCTCAGAACAATTTTAGCTACCAACATTTTGAACTCGCTACAAATGTAAGTCTGGTTGTATGAACCATGTGTATCGCTACAACAGTTTTAACTAACCATATTCTCAAGTATTGAGGCAATACAAGTGTTTCATGCATCAGCGTTACACTTGTAGCGTGTTCCGAAATTTTAACTTTTGAGCAGGCCCCTGGTGTATTTTCGAACATCCACATTAGGTGTCCTTTGGGGGGGCTGTAATTGTGACCGGGCCCCGTGTGACGAACGCAATTGTAGCTACAACTCTTATTGTAGCCATGCAGCGGGAGCCTCTCATTACGTTTCCGTACACAGGACATTCGTTTAGAATATTACGTTACTGAAGCAACAACTTACAAGAACTGGACGACAACATATAAGGACACGGAGGTGTACACGAGCTGGGTGGTCCTCCACGAGTACCTCTGCATGAGGTAAGCTATGAGAGCAATGACACTGGTACACACTGTCCACAACACGCTTCCCATCAGACCGGAAATCTTCCTATCACGAGCTGGGAACATCTCCACGCTGATCGTGTTCTTGCTCAATACAATGCCCTGAACGTAGAAGCGAGGTGTTAGTTCCATGCAGGGGTCACTAACCCATTATACATATTACAAAGAATCAGAAAATATATCAGGCGTCAACCTGTGGACAAGAATATTATATATTCGGAAGGAGACTTACTGAAGCGTCTTATAGTTAAAATAAAGACATGATAATGATATCTCTTTGGTTGAATTCTAAATAGAGATTATTTTTACTAAATGTTCAGGTAGTGATAGTCTGGTCAGGTCAATAACAATGTATTATTGTCTTGTGTTGGTAATTCGTAGTAGTAAGCAGGTAGCATGCTCTATCTTAATTCAATATGTTGACTCTCCGTTGACTATACGATGACTTCCTGTTGACTGTACGCTTACAATACAAAGTATTGACTGTGTGTACGCCAGTTCTCACCTGTTGCAATATCCCCAGTATGACGCGCAGCACCAGGAAAGTCATGAAGTTGGGTACAAAGGCGATTCCTATCCCGAGGCCCAGGAAACAGAGATGTGAGAACAGCATCACTGGACGTCGACCGTACTTGTCGGACAACACCGGCAGACTCATAGCACCAAGGCCTTGACCTACGATCAGTAGCGTCTGTCCCAGGCCTTTGAGTGGCCCCCTGCTACACACTATGTCCATCTGTGGTCATCAGGGACATCAAGAACATGGACATCAGAAACACGGACATGAGAAACAGGGACATGGACATCAAGAACAAGGACATCAAGAACAAGGACATCAGGAACATGGACATCAGGAACACGGACATCAGGAACATGGACATCAGGAACATGGACATCAAGAACATGGACATCAGGGACATGGACATCAGGAACATGGACATCAAGAACATGGACATCAGGAACATGGACATCAGGGACATGGACATCAAGAACATGGACATCAGGAACACGGATATGAGGAACATGGACATCAGGGACATGGACATCAGGAACATGGACATCAGGAACATGGACATCAGGAATATGGACATCAGGGACATGGACATCAGGAACAGGGACTGTACATGGACATCAGGAACACGGACATCAGGAACATGGGCATCAGGGACATGGACATCAGGAACACGGACATCAGGAAGAAAGACATCAGGAACATGGACATCAGGAACATGGACATCAGGAACATGAACATCAGGAACATGGACATCAGAAACATGGACATCAGGAACATGGACATCGGGAACACGGACATCAGGGACATGGGCATCAGGAACATGGACATCAGGGACATGGACATTAGGGACATGGACATCAGGAACATGGACATCAGGAACATGGACATCAGGGACATGGACATCAGGGACTTGGACATATATATATATATACTCTGTATTTCCCAGTAAGGCTATACTACGTGGGATAGGATTGGTCAAACTTTTAAGACTATTTCGGAAATACACATCTTGACGTCATATAATGGGATTCATTCCCTATAATAAGGGGTTGGTCGGTAGCGTACATAAGTCAACACATACTTACATCTGAAATAAGAGAAGTGTCCTTTCCTTCGCTGTATTCGTATCCAAAAACACAAGGGATGGAAGTGAAGTGGGATTTTCCGGACATGTTGGTTTCCACGTGGATGGAACACTCGTGGTAGGTGACAACAGTGTTGTTGGAAGCAAGGAAACTAGTATCGATGTGATCGAATACCGAAGAATTGTCCATCGGCGCCTTGCACACATGTGGAACATTCCTCCCTAAAATACATAAATAAATAATGAATTCCAATGCATTATATTTGCGCATGTTTTGAACTATATTGTATACAAAATGTAATCAATTATAGTCAATCAAGTAAAATACATATTCATTATTTCAAGAATCCTTCTTGTCCATTAAGATACCAACCATAGCGCTTTCGTATATTATATCTTTTCTGCTGATCATAATTGATATCTTAATTGATTGATAATAATTTATATGATTTCTCCACACGAAACGGCGCAACGTCGTGGGATAGTATGAGGTTGGAGTAGGCTTATAGTGTAGCCGCTTGCTACGTGCGTATATCCCCTATCATATAGGCTCCGTTTCACAGAACAAACGTAATTTGTGTACGACTCTCGCAGTGTTACGATCGTTCTGTGGTACGATGTTTCTTATATTAATGGCTACGCAGCTTCATGAAGTTGTTCCCAGATTCACATGGAATACTTCGGAGTATCTGTATTGGGAACTTTAAGGGCATAATATCACAAATATTTATGGTTGTTTTGGACTAGTTCTTAGCTATACTACAACTGAAAAATACATTCACTTGACATACATAACATCATGATGTCAATGCAAGGGGACATAACTCAATGGTACGACTTAAACATATAATACGCACAGGTAACGTTTTCTCGCAATTTCTTCATAGTTCAGTTGATGCATCAAGAACAAGATATATAGCGGAACGTTCCCTATATTCATATAAAACATTAATATTTTGATAACTATTGAGTACTGGGGACTAAGTAAATTAGTAAATTACAACTTTTGGGTGGATAAATCAAGCATAATTAGTCTCAGATCGAAATTTGTTTGTCCATTATACAGGCCTATCAACTATGATATTATACCACTATGATATTATACCTTTAAGAGGTTATGCATTAATCCATGTGATTGAATAAAAGCATAATTATTATGCATTCAATTATAGGTAATACTAGTATATTAATCTACATCTAAATATGAATTTGAAATATAAATAAAACACATCTTATGGACAACCAGAAATACCCTATAAAATATCTCAATCATCCAGTATGTGTAAATTGACATTATTAACTCTGTTCATACAAAAGGAAACTTGAGATGCCTTAAATACCTGTGACTAATCCATGTGAAGCCAAATATGCCCCTGTACTGTAATGATCACTCATAGGTTATCATTATCTCTTGGTGCAGAAAGAGGGTAAATATAAGCTAGTAAATATGCAATTAGTATTAAATTAATGGTCAAATAGACTACATCCTTTAAAAACCCATACTTTTCGCTATTACTATAAATGAAAACTATTGTAATGACACATCTGCATGTTATTTTGCTAAACACGAAATTCATGGAAAATGCATGTTGAAAGTGAAATGGTTTGACCTGTACTACACAATTGCTGCGGAGATAATTCAGGATGTTTCGCGGTTCTACTTCCTGTCCTTTAAAGCCCCCCTATCTTCCTCCCCCCTCCATAATTGTCCCTATCTGCCCCGGTCTCCGGCAATTGTAACTAAATGTCATCAACTACCTACATCCCTGTATTGATATGGCTTTTGTGTCCTATATCGTCTGCCGTCAATAGAGATATCCTGCTATTATTGTACACAATATGTACGATCTAGGCGAGGTAACAATGGATGGATGAGAGCATTGTAAATATAAGTCTCTAATAGATAGTGTCTGCACAACTTTAACTGAAACTAGTTGTTAGTCAAGTAGTATGGTACTGTATTTGTTAAGAAGAAAACAAGTTACACATAATTAATATTGGAAAGTGAAATTCTCTGTAGGTAAAGAATGATACTACTGAGGATTCTTATAAACTTAAAAGGACTCATAAACCATGGCAAATATAGTATGTTTTACCAATGTCGTCATATGTAATATATATAGAGTAATATTTGCAAGAATCTGCACTTTCAGGCATGAAATGCCACGCAAATACATCGAAATAAACCTTTTTACCTGTTGAAGATGAACAATTGATTGTTTTGAAAGTGATGCCTATTCATGGGGATTCCCCTTAGTCATGTGGTTAGAAGAGTATGCTGTGATTGGTCCTCAGTTAGATGGTTGAGAGATGGTAACACACTCCAACTCACCAGCTGACTGCCAGGAAAATGAGCAGATCATTTGGAAGGAAATCAATCACTGTACATGCTGTATAAGGATCATCAGTTCTTTAGGTTTATGCAATATGAATTTTGTGTTTTGAGTCACTTTAACCACCTTCCTGCTGTATGCAACCAAAGATGCCATATTTAAAATATAACAGTGACTGTGATGAATGAATCCAGCAGGGAAAGGGTTAATCAAAGAAGCCATGGTGGCCATATTGGATGCTCAGATCAGATGCCTTGAACAAACATTAATTCCAATATTGCCATGCACAGCTAAATAACCCCAGCTGACCCAGACAAGGCATCATTGAGAGGAAACAGACTGTGCCAATAGGCGCGTGGTCGAAGTCAACGATTTACGCCATTACCATCTGCTGACTCAGCACATTTAAGCCCGATCTGGTCCTTCAGGGCTTGAAGTGGGACAAACATTCCATACTTCAAAAGGGATGATGTTTAATCCGTCCAATTTCTTTCTGGCCCTTGGGGTGATATTGTCAATAGGATATTAATATGTCTCGACTATGACATTGATTCATAATTCCAACATTCCAATTGACTTGCATATTAGTAATTATTATTAAATATAGCATTACATAATGTTTTCATCAAAACTGTTGTATTGCTAAACATTTTGTTCGTGATATATTGATAGAATCAGTACTAGTATATCAAACGTTACAAGGTTGTATGCTGGTATGAGCATTGCAATGGCAAGGTAGTAGATGGTGGTTTTAAAATAAAATCAATTAAAATAATATCTATGGTGAACACAATTTCTTTTGATATTAAATCATTAATGCATTGTAACTGTTAACATAATAACATACTTCAGATATAAATAACAGTCCCTTAAATACAGAGAGTTGAGAATGTGAAATGAGTCTGTAATGATCTATTGACCATGATAATAATGTAGCATGGATTTTTCGAACACGGATTTGGCACAATATAAATATGCACACATACATTTTCATTACTCATAGATGATTGGCTTCTTAATCTATTCAATATCATCTTCTCTTCTTTTTTTTTAAATACAAATATTAAATAAATAACAAGAATTGTAGACTGCTATCTATCTACATACACACTGTCTGTACAATGCAGTTATCATCCTTGGTCTATAAGTACCAGCCATTGCTCACAGGTTTACTGCAACATTCAGTGCTATATGTATGTTGTGGATTCTGACCTACATTGACAAGCCATGATATAAGTCAAAGAATCTTTAAAGCAGCTCTAAATCCCAACACCCAAAAAAACATACACACAAAATAAAATCATATACTAGTACCGGGTATGCATACATACATACACATACACACACATGCACGCACGTGTGTATTCATGCATGCACACATGCACGCACGCACACACACACACACACACATAGGACCAAGTATAGACATGTATACTCTGTAACAGCAAGACATCAATGTAAGGATACACAGGGCTTTCCATTGAATAATCCAGACCATTAGAATACAATGTGGGTCGTTACTATGCCGATAGATAATTGGAATGTCTGTGACCACAGAACCAGGAGCAATTCCTAGCCGTCAATCAATATCTCAATTAATGATTGAATCAATCAATTACGACATCCAGTCTGATTGCCAAGCGTGCAGATATGTGCATTTCAGCCTGATCTTGACCTGTGTGAAGCGTATACTATAAGTTATAACGATGCGTTGAGGTCACTTTCCTCTTGTCAGGATATGCGATTCAATAATAGCATTAACTGATATTAATAGAACAATAATGCTACTAAATTATCATGGGAGGAATATATATATTCCTATAAATATCGGAACGTTCCCGTTATTCGTATAAAATATTATTATATTTGTAACTATTGAGTATTGGGGATCAAGTACATCAGTAAATAACAACTTTTGGGTGGATAAATCAAGCATAATTAGTCTCAGATAGAAATTCGCTCGTCCATTATACAGGTCACTAAACCGTGATATTATGCCTTTAATCAAAGAACATACATTTTAATAGGATAATATTAAATGAATTACTTTTAGGATCAAATACTATCAACACCATGTTGTAATACATGACCAAATATTGTGATGCAGATAAAGACTGACATGTTTGATAAGCAACATGGACAATGACATGTTCGTACATATATAGGGCATACAGTACTAATAGATTAGTTTTTAGGGAGATGTCATAGGACTGTGAGAGGTTAGATAAGTTTTTAGGGAAATGTCAAGGGACTGTGTATTGCTCAGACATGTCTCAATACTATATATAGTATATAATACTATAAATCCCCCTTTTCAGCATTGATTCAACCAGGTTCATTTGACGTAAACAATTTCAAGTAATTTCGAGATAATTCCCACTCCTGTTTCCTGATCTCAAGATGACCACACCGACACTTGTTGTCATTGTGTTGCTATTGAGTCATATCCTGTCTGCCACTAACACCCAGATCCACGAGCAACTTACTTAAATCTACTACTTGTACATTCAGTAGTAGGTACAGATACTTAAATCCCCTATAATTTGACATGATCAACCTGCACTGAGACACATATATTATGATATTAAAATAATATTAATAATAATAATAATAATAATAATGATAATAATAACTCGACTTATTTGGTCGATATATACAAATATACTACACATGGAATGAAACGACAAGAAATTCAATTTAATTAATTTATAAGACATTTGCCATTGTTTACTATAAACAAATTTTCAGATTTGTTTGCCTCATTAATAATATTTTTGTATTTTAATATCATGTTTATAGCTATCACCAAATATTTTGATTAAATAGTATTTTAGAGTAGCGGTGTCTGAAAAATGGAACAGGCAAAAACACATATTTTACATGTACTGATGTACTTCTTCACATGTGGGACTGTCACTCTTCTTCACAGCAAAACACTTGTATAATATATTTTATTATAAAAAGAAAGTTCACTGAAAATATATCATTAATTTATAAAAGACATTTGACAAATACTACTGGCAGTACTATAGAGTATTAGTTGTTTAATGTTGTAACATTTTAAACCTGATTATTGTAATACCCCCCTGAACACAAAAACACAATTGCAATTCTATACCAAAACTCTAGGTGATCGCAAACAATAGTTTAATATGACACATGTTACACATGATTGCTAACTATGTGTGGATGCATTCATAGATATATATTAGTACATGTACATGCGACTCACATACAATAGTACCCAAGTCTTCCAATTTGGTTGATCGTCATGGCAGCAGTTTCGAACCTGGTCGTTGTTTCCATGCACCCTACAGAAACTCTGGGATACGGGTTGGAACACCCAGCTCATAGGCACCATACCCCACATTCACATTGGCAGGTGAGATCTGCAGAATATAGGTGTTAAATAGTAGTATTACTATAAGTAATTAATAGAGGAAAATGTCTGCCATGATTAATATTTTGACCTTATCTTATACTAATAATAATTTCTTCTTCTTCTTCTTCTTCTTCTTATACATTTATATACCGTAGCGCAAATATCCAGAATAACTGCTCAAATGCACTTATTAGATGGTCAACGGATTTGTGCACTCAAATTCCTTTTCAACTCACTGGGGTTTACCGGTATACAACCCGAGCTATGAAAAACACTAATTCAATCAATAAACAAATATCTAAAACTGAACTTAGATTATTTATGAATTTTAATGTTAATGTTGAGCCGAGGGTTGCAGTAAACCTGCAAGTATTACCTGCAATGTTAATACTACCTCTGCAATGAGAAGCTATACATGTTTACTGTTGTGCGGAGCAAGACCTACATGTATTGATATGCACAGGGGTGGTGGGGTACACTAAACCAAAGTCTTGACACACAGTCAACTGGCAACACATTGATCATATCTAGTATTGGCCGTATGCCATATTCTAATTATATAACTAAATGTAACCCATAGCTCTATTGGTGTGTTTTAATATACAGATCAACTATACAAAAATATATATTATTTTCATAAAACTATATTTTTAATAATAAATAAAAATATAACTACCAGTAATGTTGTTTCTCTAAAATTAAAATTAAATGTAATAATCAAATAAAAGATCTAATCTAATTGAAATTGTGTCACATATCTATAATCTATGAAGTTTGACATGTTTTTGAATAGTACTCTTAATAGACAAACAGAATATATGTCTCCTGTTGCAACACAATTATTGAAATAATCTCACCATATCAATCATGATGAACGCGAAAAATAAACATTATCGCCAATATTCCTAATTCGTTTTATTCATAAGACACATTTTAGAGAATCCCGCGCACCTGTTTGTTCAGAGGAAAAGTAATCCATATCTGTACCTAGAATACTTGTTCTAAGTTCGCTAAATAAAGCACATCTCTGGTTTTCAAAATAACAATTAAGAAATTGTTACATTTAGCGTGTAATTGTTTGAAAGTGTCATTTGTTTACAAAACTTTACACACCTTGACACACTAGCGTGACCTCGCACGGAATGCTGGGTACGCGGTGACGTCACAGGTCTAGCAGGGAGTACCTTTCGAAGTAGCCAAGCCGCATCGTTCACTTTCCTCAATGTTAGCTAAGTAATTACGACTTTACAGGTATGTAAAATACACTTTCACATATGTAGCATAACGTGCAAATGGAACCATGACATCTATTTCACGCGACGCGCGCTAAAAATAGCAAGCGTCATCAGTTTATGACCCACATTGGTTTGAATCATCAATGGCTGCCGCCACGATTGTCTGTGCAGGTTGTGATGAAACCATATCCTGCTTACTCTATTGATGTCGCGGTGTGTTAACTGTTTAGCTAGACCGGGCCGATATTAATAATACTATCCAGACTATGTTCGCGCATTGTCTACTGTAGAATTTGTCGTCCTGGTTGCATATTTCTGACTCTAAGGTAAACTGGCTGCGGTTGTTTGGTTTCGTTTTCTGAACAGGTGAATGTATCGGCGAGTGTTTGAGCGAGTACAGGAAGTCTTTTATGTGTGATTCTGATTGCATTAATATGTCCCCAGAACGTGGCACTACTGAACTAGTAAACTCGGAAATAATCTTCATTCTAATTAGTAATTTCTACTTTTGCTAGGTGTAGATGGGATTTGAAATCGCCAGGTGTAACACGATATTGCATTATCACTCCTCTAATCTAATTAATCAGCTGTTTGTCTATTGCGAAATACTTCTACAAGCTTGGTATAATTGGATTCACATTTTATCGTCAGCTTGTAAGTTTAGACAGTTATCCAGAAGTAATAAGTAATCTCGGTTGACAACTTGGTGTGAACTGAATGTTTCCTGGTTGATGTCTATCTGGTGACACATCCATTTCCACATCCTGTCCATTGAAGGAGTGGGGATGTAGATATTTACTATGAATCTATCATACATTAGTTGTATCGTCATGAATAGTATTGCATCTAGTCGTGAACACTGAAGTAAATGTAAGTAGTATTATGTTCAATTTCAGGCAAATCCATATGATTTAAAACAATACTTATATACCCCTACTTATAAGAAAATACAAAGACGAGTCATTACCAGTTTATGCAAGACTGTTCACTGTTATTAAATCTGTTATTTACAGGTAAAATCAGAGAACTTGTCAGTTGTCAGTCATTATTTGTATCTAGTCATGAGCTTGTTGTATTATTTTCAATTTCAGGCAATGCCAAATAACTTGCTGATCTCGTTTTGAACAGTTTAATGTAATGTAAATTACTAGTAATTAATCCTGTCGATTATATTTCAGGCTAAGGCAGAGAAAAGCCCTGACAAGAAAATGAGCAACAAGAAGTCTCCTAAGAAGCAACAGACACGGTCGTCCAAGGAATTGACCTGTACTGTTGTCCTCTTGGATGGAGAGAACTATGAAGTACCGATTGACGTGAGTATTTTATTGCTTGTTACCGTACATACACCAATATTAACGACTCACGACATACACTGATGGTTTTTGACATACAGTACACTATTTCATGGTCAAACAATTTGTATATGAAGTTCTTTAAATTATGTCTATACATTTTACGCATGTACCACTGGTTTTCAATATTTTCGTATTTTTTTTATATCACATACTCGGTATATAACAAATAAAATCAATAAAACAGTTGACACTAGTTTTCCAGATTGTCATTTGTTAGTTGATATTATTACATATGGTAGAAGGTTTCCGCTGTAAGATAAAAATAAATAATAGCAGTTGTAAACAATAATAAATGTTTTTGTTGAATTTTCAGAAAAATGCTGTAGGACAGAAACTGTTTGATAAAGTCGCTGATCATCTCGATATTCTGGAGAAAGATTACTTCAGTCTCACCTACACCGATGATCGCGACCCTGCTCATATAAAGGTGATTATTTTGTGATGAAATAATATCAAGTTACTTTTTCACATCCCAAAATAAAGCAGTATCTTGTTTCTCAAAATAGAAACAAATCTATTTTAATTTGGTGTTCCTATCTTCAAATTACAGCTATTGTATTTCAGGTTTTCTATTTATATTTGTGGATTTCATATCATACCAGGAAAAAGGGATATTCTAAAAATTGTTGGTTTGTTCACGGATATTTTCTTGTTGATATATTGCTGGATTATTAACAATGTACTGTGGATTTTCAAGTGACAGTGAACAAGATGGTGATTCTTTTCTGGATAACTATTTCAAAGCTGTTGGATGTTACAACCTAGATTGTGTTCCAACTTTTCTACGAGAGTGCTGGATATATTCATGTTCTGTGCTTGGACAACGGCAGTGTTTGCTTTTGTTTTCACCATTGGATATCTTCAATTTCTTCAAATTCCTGTGCTATCGGGGAGTACCAGAATGTGTGAATCTTTTCTATTTATCCATGCCAAGCTGTCGTATATATGATGTATTAACATTCTCCATGCTGGAAGCACCCAGTGATGCCTTGAAGAGCGGTGTCTGTGTCTTTTCCAGTAGGAAAAGGGTTAAATTATAGATAGTGAGATTCTGTAGTGTTGACACAGGGATAAACCTGGGTTAAACATTGATAGACCATAAAACCAGATGTAGATGTGTGCTCTTTAAGTCATATTCATGAGTACATCTGTTGATTTAAATATTGGCTCAGATAATTTAGGTGTTTTGGTATGAAGTTACATTCTTAAATCCTGTTAAACATACAACATATTCGTTACATTACCAGTTTTAAACAATAAATAATTTGACATTTTCACTCGAAATATATTCAACAATTAATATACAAATAATAATAATTATAAGCATATTTATAATGCACCTATTTCTTAGTATCTTTTCTTAGTATCTTTGTATAAAACATGTTTTGGTGCAAAGATATTTGCGTTATTATTTATGGCATTTATAACGGAATATTTATACACAATGAAGAGGGCTAGATGATGGAGTCAACTACTTTCGCTACAAGACTGCTATAAGCTGCTTATCACACTTGGCTGCACATACCACAGGGCTTGACCTCCGACCTGCATAAGTCACATTCCATAGGCCTACAATGCATGCAGGTGGAAAGACAATTGCCACTAACAGGGCTGACCCATTGTAATTAGTTGGAGGTACCAGTGGGTGCTAATTACTCCTGTTTGAAGTTTGAGTTGAAAGGGGTTAATAGATAGCATTAGTGTTTTTTTTATGTGAATGGGATTTTATTCTGAATTTAATCTACCAGCTGTACACCTTTGTGACCAGTGCTCAATTTAGCAACTAATTTGGGAGCCATGGCGACCTAATTTTGCATTTGGCTACCAATATTTCAGTTATTTTAAGTGTTTCTGGCTATGCAGGAGCCAAGTGGCTCCTTCGAAAAAAGTGTTACTTTGAGGCCTGGTGACACTAACTAAAATGTTCTCTCTCTCTCTCTCTCTGTAGGTGGTACACCCCACAGACAATATACACATACCCATACACAAACACATACTGTATATTTACATATAAACAAAACCTTTCTATGTACACACTGACAACCTTAACACTAAAAGTGCTGCATACTTCATGCAGAATACGCCTTCTGGGCATTGAACTCGCCTAGGGTTAATGGTAATGGGCTTTAAGCTTGCTACATGGGTTACCGGTATGCAAGATGTATTATATCAGTACATCTGGCGTAATCTGTAGAGTGATAAGCATATCCGCACTGGTAGACACCAGATTCTGTCGGCACCCATGTTCCGAGATAGCCGGTGTCTGCTGGCTGTTTCCCCTCTACTGGGCCCTAGGTGTGTGAGTGGTGTTAGGTATGTACGCTATGCCACTGTGTATTACCGTATACAGAGATGTAGTGTGTGTGTGTACAGGGTCCTGTCACAGCCCTCCTGTGTCCTGAGTCATCAGTTTATTAGCACCAACTGCCACTCAATAGTCTGGCCAGTCATCCTAGGTCAGTGTACATGCTTGTGCATATATGTCATGGTACATGTGGTAGGCTGTCCAATTTTTGATCAAATACACTAACTTTAATGATTACTAGCCCGAATAATGATGCAAATAACAAATGTTATGAATTTCTACTAGACTTTATGGTACCTTGGTAGACATTTGAACATGGCCCGAGTTAGTATCGCTATTAATTTTAATCCCTGAGAATGAAATATATTACGTCATATTTTTAGCTGGATAATGTGGGTGGTAGTGGTGTTTCTTTTTAATCGTCTTGTATGGTTGGAAGATACCCGCTGTGGTAAAGCTATAATTCACGAGGAATGGAACTTAACTAAAACATACTTGCCTGAGTAATGATTTATCTATTTAACAAAACATGACATTTCTATTAGCCCGTAGAATTTCTTTAACATTGAGAAATGGATTGCGCTGCCCGGCAAGTGTCTAGTTCTATCCCTGATTCACATTAACTTTTTTTCAGGGATTTTCCTAGAGCACAGATAATAACTAACTTTAAAATGTACTAGCCCGAATAATGATACAAATAATGTATGTTTACAAAAGACATAAATTTCCTACTCACCCTTAGGATACTTTTAGCACTGAGAGAAATGGCCCTGGCGAGTGTTACCGTAATTGCGAACCCTGTCAAGTATAAATTGCTAACCTGCCCAGTAAATGGTAATTCCATTTTCTTTTCATTTTTTTGGTTGTCCCATAGAAGTTTGCCCTCCCCAGTTTACTTATTCAAAATATTGACAGTTCAAGAAAGAACAGTCTCTGCCCACTATCTGATTATCATTGTCGTAACTGACTAACAACTTTAGAGAAGAAGTCCTGATTTTCTGCTCTGCCAATTCTCAGTGACCTGGTCATGCTGCTCATGCCAATGTCAGGGATAAACATGTTTCGTAATTACAATGTTTCTGCAGCCCGAGTAAATCTGAGTTACGTCTGGTTCAGCCGAGTGGACACTCAATACTCGATCACTCGAGTAAATACACACAGGTCTAAATTGCCCAATAGCGAGAACAGAATCCAGCTCGTTACTGATCTATATTCACACCCAGATACTGGGATACGTGGCCTGCTCTCGTTAGATTGCAATTTATGGATCCTTCGTCCCAGTGCATTTGCGTACAGTCGGACATTAGTTATATTCCCATGAGATGACTGATATGCATTTTGTGTTTATTTGGCGATGTTTGCGCAGAATAATTGACATTTCAGAGTTAATGTTATTTTTTATTATTATATTATCGTAGTGGAGTTCTGTCACTTTGTACTCGGGGATGTCATATAATTGCGAAGATAAGTTATTATTTGTGTTATTGGGTCATTGGTTGGGTTGGTGGAGATGCACTATTGATGACAACCAATAGATACTTGGACGCGATATTGATAGGATGCAAAGTTTTTACCGTGATGCCGTGATAGGATGCCCGGTCTGTATCATGGCAATGCAGTTATCAGTGCTAGCTGGTGCTTGCAGGTTTACTGCACCATTCAGCGCTGTGGATGTCGCAGGGGTTCCTCCTAAACCTGACAAGCTGTTATAAATATTATAAGTGAAAGAATCTTGAAAGCTGCTCTAAGTTAGTCATAACAACGACAGTTATTGAGTAATGCACTGTATGTACACTATATTGGCAATGTGTATTTTATCAGTGCTGATAGTGGTACCTCCCTGAAGCAAATGCCATGCATTCAAACCTGTCTAAGAAAAGAAATATTAAGAAAATATCCCTTTTTGATTGAGCATGTAATTGTTCCCTTGATACCCTAATGCTGAATGTTAGTGATTTCAATTATAATGAAGAAACACTTTAAAAAGTATATATATTAATAACATTACTAAACAAAATATTGTAATTTCCAAATTATACTTCAAACCATTGACATCTGATCACCGTCTTCTAGACACCAATTTAATAATTTCAGTTATATTTAAAAAAAAAATTGTTTTACGAATAACAATCCACCAACACTATCTCATTTCCGCCAATTTCAAAACAACTTTTAGATTATTTCGTTAATATAGGTTCCTAATATCGAAGCACTGACATCACTTCATTTGATCCAAGCTCAGCACAGCTGCATACAATTTAAAAATCATTTCGGTAATAATGGTTCCTCATATATTGAACCAGTGCTATCACCAGCACAGCACAGCACATGCTTCGTACACATATCACAATCTTGCTGACGGTAATAATGTATCCCTCGACAGTAATAATTGCTCCTGAGAGGTTGTCAACCTGGCCTTGGGTCGTCTTGTCAGTGTCACATGTGTCGCATACATTTATTATTTACTGCAGCGATATCAGACCCGGCTAACCGCGGCAGACTAAATGAAAGTACTACCTGCTTATTTCCACATGAATGCACACATTGTCCCCATATTTGCAGTAGCCAAATTGTTCACAATTGCCCAGATAGCGGGATCGCTGTAGGGGTACCGGCTGTAGGTATAGTTCGGGTGAAAGAAAGTTGTTGACTGTGCATTTTGTTTACCGCTACAGTGAGGCATGATTAGCATCTACAAGTAACTTGTCGTACACGTTTTTAACAAAAGCAGGCCTGTTGAGGTAGATTTGTGACTATGTTAGAACTGAAGATATTTGTTCTCTTGAATATGAACTAATGAATACACACACAAACAATTTTTATGCATGTGCTAGCCCTGAACATGTATGTTTACCAAGTATACGAGGTGCTGGATTATCATTGAGATAAGCTGAGTCATTTTAACCCTTGTACATCTATGATTGTGACAATGCAGCAGAACCCAGGAATGTAATTACCGAAATACTATGGAAACATTTGTTTTCAATCTTTCCTGAAAGTTTTTAAGAAATGTATTCTTAATTGAACCTGTTCAACTTTCAATAAACCCACTCATTCAATCAATTATTAAAGAAAGCCATAATGCAGCCTACAGATATTTTCGATATCAGTCAGAGTGTATCTGTTGTGCGTGGGTGTTTGATCATCTATGACGTCACACAAGAAACACAAACAACATGACGTCGGCTATTGACTTAGCTGTGGTCGATGTTCTTTTATTCTGCTACAGACATTATCCACTATTAACACTTAATTTCATGACCGTCGATTAAGATTGACATTGCATGATAAAGAGATATGTTGTGCAATTTGTAAACAGAATCTTGTGTCCCAACATGTTGTTTGTACAATATGAAATTGTTTAACATTCACAATGAATTTATATCGAAACTATGATTAAAAACTAGCATTACAACTAACACATTTTTTCTTCTCTTTCCAGTATTGGTTAAATCATGAAAAGAAAATATCAAAACAGAAGAAACGTAAGTATTTTAAT
>JAUTBZ010023452.1:0-19662 GCA_032361785.1 Lepetodrilus galriftensis
AGAACACGATGTTATTTCGCATCACACGCGAGTTGCAATGCTCGATATCTCATTCCAAAATGCTTATTTAAAAAACTTGTTTTCTCATTTATTTGATAATTAAAGCACATCTGAGTCAGATTTTCGTTTTAGATATCTATTTTCAACATATATAATTGATTAGAAGCAACTTGTTCTGGCACCGAAGAAATCCTTTAACTTCCAGGGTTACAGTTTAGTGTAGTATACTACGAGGAGTTACTGACTTCAGAATACTGTTTCAGCTTGATTTATGACGATACGTACAATGGGATGCACATAGAGAAACATGAAACTATATAACATCCAAGTCCACATGTCTGCCGTTGTGATACTATTGCATGTAATAACACACTTCCATTGGTGCATTTTCTAATCCTGTTCAAAGTTGAGGACAATCTAATTATTACTGACAATAAGTGTTCTGTACACTGGGCAATCTCTAGAGTATTAACATAGATTAATCACGAAGTGATTCATTTTCCTAACGCCGATTAGTGTCACGTAGTTTCTCTTGTGTGGAAGTATAAATCTTGAGTAACTTTCTGATCCCCTGAGCTGACTCCAGAATCCACAAACATAAATCTGGATATATACTAAAATCCCTCAAATATCAGGGATGTCCGAATTATAAAGTATTACCTAAGCTAGGAAATACTTTGGAAAATGTGACACAAATGACCTATTGTTGCGGGGTTCGAATCCAATAATTCAGCGAGTCCTCGGGTTAAATCATACTACCAGTGTTTCCAGACTGTATACCTTTGAGCTTATATACATATAGTGAATGCATTTGTTCTGCGGTTGAATGACATTTACGAGGGCTTATTTTGCTAATTTTTACCATGGGATCAATAATATTGTTGACATGCCCACATACATGCACGTACATAATTTAGTATAGCCTCAGTGAACGTTTATTTTTACAATGAAAGAGTTAACACGTAATTTCCACAATTATTACGAATATATTTAATATAATTATTGATCAATAGTACAAACCAGTACTTGAAGCATAGATGTCAGCATTGTCAAAAACTGGGGAAATCTATCGCATCTTACCCTAATTCAATCTCTCTCTTTTCCTCTTTCTCTCTCTCTCTCTTCCTCTTTCTATCTCTCTCTGTCTGTCTCTCTCTTTCTCTCTCTGTCTCTTTATCTCTCTCTCTCTTTCTCTATCTCTCTCTTCCCCCCTCTCTCTCCCTCTCTCTCTCTCTCCTCGGTCTTACACATACACATCATCATCATCATCATCACTGTCGTCGACGTATATGTATCGTCTATCAAGGAGTATGTATATATACATTTTTTTAATCTATGGTTAATAATTATGTTTGGAGTTTGTATTTTTGCATATTTTTATTTACATGTAGGGCCTATATCTAATTCATATTTGATAATCTATAAGTCCGCATACCCGGTATGCCTTTATCTCCATAGAAACACGATGCTTGGTGTCAAACTGTTGGCTACTTCACAAATTCAGCAATAAAGTCCAGTTTGAAGAGCTCAGACAAGTGACTAGGGTCATTTCGCCGAGTTTTAAAGCTGCAATCGAATCATAACTGTGAGTTAATATAGCCCTCATTTGATCCCCAGCGTGCTAGAGAATATTTACAGAATGCTGTCCGCTCCCCCTGCCCCTCCCCTCACGGCGTGGGTCCGGATAGGGTTCCGGGACATGAAACCCCCCTTCAAGTACCCCCCTACTGACAAAGACAATAACCCTTATCAAATATTTGTTCACTCCGATAGGAATAAGTAATATGTCTTCCCATTAAACCCGCTATCAAACTCTCTAACCTTTGAGCGGGTGGAGTTTCAAGTGAGTGTCCATATATGTTTGGTCAGTATCAAAGAGAACGTCCAAACAGGAAACACAGCCGTTGCAGAGTTTACACGTCCAGTCATTCTCCCTAATTGCCGTTATCTCTGCGCACTGCCATTGCTGGCCATTTCTCACAATAAATTTGACAAACGAGGCAGTGGAAACAAAAACTGGCCACTTACTCTGGTCGAGAATAATGGGTCGTGATTGATAAACACAGAGACATTATAGAGATAAGGCGTGACACGGAGCAGGTGTTACATCACGAGCGCGTGACGTCATACATAATGACAGCATAGATCAATGGCACGTCAGGCCATACGTTTGAAATGTTATCACAATCAGAGACGTGCAATCGACATGGAAACATACATCAATGTCGAGCACGTGCGACTGTCGAGAAAATATCGGCACCGTGGGAGGGATAAAATTAAACTGCAATCGAAAATCGTTGTCTGTTTACTTGACCTAGGTGTGATTTTACTATTTCCGATAGTCTTGAACTACACATGACACCTGATACAAGGAAATTAAAATTAATTGGCAATAAAGTAATTGCACAAGCTCATTTGAGGAGATTGGGGAAGTAAAGAGTTATAGCACGAGGGAGAACTGTACACGACCAACTCACATGTTCCATGTTACTTGCTTAAATGTATAATCTCGTCGTGTGATATTCATAAGTGACTATTCATTGATGTAAAATTGAGAGAAAGTTTGAAGATTTAGTGTAGGCCTATTGTTCCATTGAAGATTCCGTGCATGCCGTGTGTGTTGTTAATTTGATATTGTGTTTGTGTATGCGTGCGTATTATATGTGCTTGCGCGTGTTTGTATAATATGTTTGCGTTCCATCTGACGCTAAAATAGTTAATGCGCCATAAAAATACTAATTTAGAAAGATATTTTTACTCTTTTAGTATACCTATACGACTAAGATTATATATAGAACAGACACTTGTTTCATACATCTTTCGGATGTTTTTACTTTAAACAATATATTGTTTATACTTCTACATCGCTGCCAAGAGTACCCACAAACATTGCACTCGCGTGAAAGCAGATTTACGATGTTTTGTACTCATCTGTCACCGTACAATATGAGCGTAACCTGACTAGGTGTATCCAATACAAACCGTAACTACTTCCCCATGCTAACAACAGTAAATACCAGAAGACAAGAGCACATTCCAGCTTCCACCGAGAGTAATATTTGCTATATTATGTATATGCTAAAGGAGCGTCTTTACAGCACTTAAAGTAGGCCTACTTTAAAACAATTGAAATATGAAAACATATTTCCTGATTTTTTTTAAAATATAATTTTTTTTTAAATATAAATTTTAAACCTGCCTTGCTCTCAATACTAATAGGTCTACTTGCTATGACTAAGCTTAACAGTATATATGATCGGTTAAAGGTATACACTCACTGTGTATCGGCATATTAATTATTATAATAATACATACGGTAGGCCTACTTTGAAACAATTGAAATATGAAAACTTCTTTCCTTATTTAAAAAAATATAGTTTCACTTGTTTCTTGCTAGTCTTAACTCTATTCCTGTTGGATCAGCTGATCAGGCACATGTACAAACCTTTAGGTCTACCGGTAGATGCCTTCAGCATGGAGAGGGTTAAACTGCTTGGTCTCCGTGTACTTGGACATGTTTATGTTTAACAGTAGACAACGTAGATTACACAGCTGCGAGAGCTAATCACTTGACAATGAGGGTCTTTGCTGGCATTCATCACTTTCATTACTCATTGTCCTCTGGGAAAAAAAATTTACTTTAATATCAGGAGTTCCCAGACAATATCCTCTGTACTGCAGTATCGTATTTCTTGATGTCATTTTTCATTTCAGATTCTACCTGGTTTGCCTTGGCGACACCAATTCCTGATTTTCAATCTGGGCAGGTAAATGCTGTGGTGTATTTGTCACCAAACACAGTGATTTGATGTAGTAAAACAAACATTGTGATTGTATGTAATAATTTAGCATTTATTGTTAGAAAATAGTAAAAAATATGTATTTACACAATGTACAAAACAGACATACATTCAACAAATGAGAGTCCAAATACAGCAACATAATCATACAACAAAACAAGTATTTGGAAATGTCAACATCCTTTCACATACAAACTTAATGACCAAAGACCTTTTTTACTTTGTGGACATGTTTAAGTAACATTTACTAAGTAGAGTAGTAATGTCAAAACCTGGTATTTTTAATCCAAAATCAATGGAATAACTGATAATAAAAAATATTCAAAGCTGAAAGAGTATACTTGAATGAAAGGTAAGCAGTACCAATGTTAAAATGTATATACCATCTGTAAATTTGAAAATATTACATAGATTCAACATTATTTTATTTAAAGAATGTATAAGGAATTTATTAAATTTATTAAATTAATTATCAGGACTTTTTGTTTCATTATGATACAACTTTGTGATGTGGTGTATTAGCAATATTGTATAGCATTATTCTAATAAGTTCTGCATCTAGAATTTTATTTATTTGTTTGTTTGTTTGTTTGTTTTTGGCCAGAAGCACCATAGCATACCTACATTTAATCTTTGTGACCATAAAAAACCTGAGGAATAACATTATGACTGGACCATGAAATGACAATGCTCGAGATAAATATACTGCGATATATCTGTGACAGATGATGAGAAAGACAGTATTTCGCGTAGAGAGTGATGATGTTTTGCTATCAACATGTGACAGTGAATGACAGGTGATATGTGGATGACATCAACATGAAATCAGACTGGGACTGGCAAAGTGAACAAAACAGGATGAGAAACAGAACTTTGAGTCACAAAGACAATCCTTCATACAATTAAACGATTGTACAAAATATAAGCTGGGCTTATTCCCCAGAGGTGTTTAATATGAAACTAAATTTCTTTGATATTTCTTTATCAAATTATCGATTATAAAAAAAACATGCAGCACATCATTGACAATTTAGAAGTGGGTTTTTTTCCGAGAAATTCAATTTATATTCAAAGGGCTGAATAAAGTAACATTTCTGGTATGAATGGAAGTGTCTCTTGTGTATAAAGCTGAAGGAGTGATGACTAGACACACATCACAAGCGAATTTCTTAGTGAATATTTGTGAGTTTTAAATGCTAAACACCACAGGTTTTCTACAGATAAAAGAGAACATGGCTTGGGTTTTCAATTCGCTGGATATCTTCATCAAAGTTTTCATTCGTGATAGCACCATTATTGCATAATTTGACATGGTTTTGCATGAATTCACAGAAAAAATCTACAAATTGTATTTCTGCTCATGAGATTTTATCTCATCATAGGAACCGGAAATATAACAGTGATATGTCAGCATATGTACGTCACATCAGGGTAATGTTGGATGATATGAACACTTTTCACACAGATGAAATACATTGGATATTTTTAAGAATGGTTTGTTCATTCATAATGGTATATTTGATCTTACAGTTTCATCGCACCCAAGATGCGAAAAAACATTCTCAATTTTAAAAATTGAATCATTGCAAGGGATTTAAATGTCTTAACACAACAACAATAACAAGCACAACATCATGATGGCATGACCATATAAGTCAATGACCATATATGGAAAGCCTCGTCTACACTGTTCTACTCTCAGGTGTGACTGAGCGCTATCTCACACGGAAGGAATTAGAGAACTTGTATTCTTCTCACAATATGGAATTTCCTTTTGATGAATACTGATATGCCATTTATAAACAACAGTATTACATGAGGGCAGAAAACGTCATATCGTCACTCTTTCATACTGCACTGGTATTTTCCACACAACTGTATTTGTACACATTTTCCCCAAGAACGCACAAGTCTCACACAAGAATATCCTTGGGCATGTTCTCCTTGAAGAACAACCTGTCTATCTCATCGCAGAGTTCCTCGGGATCCACGGTGTAGCTCCCAGACGTTGTGGTGTCGCCGTCCCATATGGACGTATTCACCTCACTCGCCGACCCGTCGTACGGGCGGCGAACCATCTTGTGTCCATTCATGTCCATGTACTCTCCTTCTAGTGAAGGATGTTTTAGATGCACGTACGTCCCCGCGTCGGGCGCCATTTTATGTCTGCCACCGTGGTGCGACAATTGTCCTTGTGAGCCGCCGTAACTGCTGTGCTGTGGTGCTCCATGCGTAAACTGATGGTTGGCCTTCATCCGCGGAGGTATGGAAAGTCTGTGAGGAGAAACGGCAGAGTTATGTGCCCTTGCTCGATAAGGAATAGCACCGTTGTGATGTTGATGATTATTGTCTGGGAACTGCTTGGACTGGACAGAGTCTGTAAGGGAGGAGTTGTCGTAGCTGTTGCCTTGCGTGTCGCTGCCGTAGAACGTGGAGAAACTGGCAGCGGGCGATGCTGACTGATGCTCACTGGGAGGGCGCGGATGACGCTGGTTGAAGTTCATATCTGAAAAATGATACAAATGTGTTACAAAAATAGCAATGTAGCCATGCATAGCAAATATACACAACAAACATTTTATAGTTTGTAGAAATTCAGCGAAACTTTAGTCTGGGCCTGATATAGTCCATTAACCCTCTCCATGCTGAAGGCAACCAGAGATGCCCTAAAGGACTGCAGCTAATCCAGCAGGGAGAGGGTTCATATCAACAACAAATTAAAAAATTTAAAATACATATTCTCCCAATGGAAGTTCAGTTAAGGAGCACTACACTTTGAGACACAAGGGAGAATATCATACCTGATTCTAATGGATTTGAAGATCCGCCGTGACTTTGTATCTCAACGTCACTGCCACCTCTGCCGCTGTCACTGATACTGACGTCGCCCGAGAGGTCGCTCCCACTGTCGTCATGGAAACGGATGTGGGTGTGGTTCTTGTCGTTGTCATCCTTGAAGGTGGAGAACTTCTGTTGCTTGGACTTCCCTTTGTGACCCTTCTGTAAAAGAGATACATATGCATATTAGGATTGTATGGGAGACATGCTCAAATAGCCACTATGTTGGTGGTTCATGCAATTATGGATTCCAGAAGTCTTTCCAATAAATATTGATTAAAAAAACCCAGAGTTATCATTTCAACAGCAACAATCTTGTTATCTGAGCCATCATTTTAACAGTAATTATTCATTCAATTTAATCAATCAAAGTATACATTTGTAAAAGCACTGGCATCCAGTTATAGGCTAGTTGCTCAAAGGTGCTTAAAGCATTGGGTCATTGTATTGAGATAGCTCTAATATGATGATTGTATGATTGTACATCGACATTCTTACATCCATGGGGCATCATTTAAACAATAATACCCAATTTAAGCCCCAAGTCAAAGGTTTGAAAATATCTAGTAAATAATAGTAAATATCTGATACTGTGAAAAGTTAATTAATTTCTTTGTTTAAAAATATCCCAACAAAATATTTTCATTAAAATAAAAAAGTGAAAACATTTTCTACTTACACCCTGCTCCGTATCCTCAGGGATCGTGAAGAGGCAGTCATTGTTGCGTGCGTTGTACCCGACGGATCCCGATGACATGGACATGTTGTTTTCCTCGTCCAGCGAGAAGCTGACTTCCTTCTCCTTCTTCTCCGAGTCCTTCTCAGACAGCGGCGTCATGGAGTTCTTGGACGAGGACGACACAGAGCTGCCGTGACGGTGTATGCTGGACATCACCTTCTCCTCCTCCGCCTTGGCGCGGTACAGCCGCTTCTTCTTGTCCGAGCTGCGCAGCAGACAGATGACGGCGATGACGACAACTGCCAGCAGGATGGTGACTCCGACCAGCACCATGGCGGTGATGATGTTGATGGATCCCTGGTTGGACTGCGTGAGGGTGGCATTGCCGAGCCGGACCTCGATGAAGAGCTCGGACTGAGTGGCCCGCTGTGGGGATCCTTGGTCCTGGGCGACCACCATGAGGCTGTACACCATGTCCACATCTCCGGCCTGTAGATCCTTCCTCAGACGAATGGCGCCCGTCATGTGGTCAATCATGAACAGCGAGCTCCCGTTGCCGCCCTCGATGTAAAAGGAGAGGTCGGCGTTCCGGCCTTCATCCTTGTCGATGGCTCTGACAAAAGTCACAGGTGATTCCTTGCCGTGAGTGTGAAAGACCACTGCAGTGTTGTTGTACGGGCTCGGGAACACGATGACCGGAGTGTGGTCGTTGACGTCTCTGACGGTGATGATGACGTGAGCGGTGCTGTTGAGAGGGGGACGGCCAAGGTCGGTTGCCACGACGACGAAGGAATAAGAGGTCTTGGCCTCTCTGTCGAGGGCGCGGCTTGTTTTGATGACTCCGTCAGCGTACACGATGAAAGGGAAATCGGAGTCTGTGGAGTGGTAGAGCTGGTACATGACAATGGCGTTCTCATCCAAGTCGGCGTCTGTGGCGTTCACCTGACCTACGATGGTGTAGTCTGGCGACTCCTCGGGAACAGCCATCCTGAAGGTACTGTTGGTGAAGACCGGATGTCGGTCATTGACGTCCAGGATGGTGATGATGATGGTGGCTGTAGCAGTCAACTTGGGAGTTCCTCTGTCTATGGCTAGAACTTTTACCATGACCTCGGGGTATTGCTCACGGTCGAATCTCATAGCAGCCACAACAGTTCCATTTCTAAAAACATTGAACATGTTACCGGGATCGTTCTTGATTCTGTAGACAATCTCAGCATTCACACCGGTGTCCTTATCAGAAGCTTGCAGTGTCTTTATGGATGTACCGGATGGGTTGTTTTCGATGATTGTTGCATAGTAAACACTTTCGGGGAATGTAGGTGCATTGTCATTCTCATCAGTGACAGACACGAGGAGGTTCCCACGGACAACCTTGGGAGGGGAGCCTCCGTCGCTGCATGTCACAGTCACGTTGTGGGAGTCCTTGTGTTCTCTGTCCAGTAGCTTCACCAGGATGACCTTGAACTCGTTGTGATCCAGCTCACGCAGCTCGAAGGAAGAGTTGGACAAGGAGCAGTGGACTTCTCCGTTGGAACCAGAGTCCGGATCCTTCACCTCAATGTGGGCAACGACACGTCCAAGTTCTGAATACTCCGATACGTGGGCAACGCCACTCTTGTGAAAGACATTGATGTGCATCTCGGGGGCATCATTGTGGGTGTCGATGATGGTGACGTCGACGATGGTCTCTGCTGTCTTGGCCGGAACTCCGTGATCACGAGCTTCAACTATTACAACATGACTTTTCCCCGCTTCATATTCCAGAGATCCCGCCGTCTTCAACTGTCCAGTGTACTTGTTCAGATTGAAAAGTCTGAGCACAGTCTCGGGTTGGCGAGGTCTGAAGTGGTAGGTGATGTTGCCATTGTTGTTGATGTCAGGATCTGTTGCCCGGAGAGACATGATGACTCTGCCGGGGGGTGTCGTCTCGGAGATGTTGGCCATGTATCTGGGCTGATCGAACAATGGCGGGTTGTCGTTGATGTCCGTGATGGTGATGTCTAGATTCAGAGTTCCTGTCTTCTGGGGAATCCCGCCATCTCTGGCCAAAACCATCAGCTTGTAGCTGTCTGTGAACTCTCGGTCAAGAGGCTGGACAAGCTCCAGGGAGATGGAGATAACCCCTGACGATCCGACGTGGTTGATGAGCACAAATGGACTGTTCTTTGGCTGAAGGTCGTAACTCCTCACAGAATTGTTGACACCGGTATCTTTGTCAATAGCACCAATCAATGGGTAGTTCCTACCAGTGTTGGATCCTTCAGATATCTCCAGGCTGTAGGTGGAAACAGAGAACTCCGGAGCGTTGTCGTTGATGTCATTGATGACGACATTCAGCTGGATTTTCTGGAAGAAGGAGCCCAGGCTGGACTGGGCGACGGCTTCGAAGGACAACTTACAGATCGGGAGGAAGTTACACAGGGTCTCTCTGTCCAGCTCCCTGGTGGTTGTGAGGTCACCACTGGTGCTGTCTATGGAGAAGTTGGAGGTGTGAGGGTTAACTTGACTCAGGAAGCTGTAGCGAAGTCTGGAAAATTCCCCGTTGCTGACAAAGTCTCTGAGATTTGCGTCGTCGGCAATGTTGCCCAACTTGCTCCCCGCTGGTCGCTGTTCGTCGATGGTGTATGTCAGCTTGATACCCAGGATGAGCGGGACACTGGTCAAAAGGATGCTCAAAACCAAGATGGCCGACATGGCAGACATGTTGGATTTGTTGGGTCAGGTGCAGTTAGTGTAGAGTGTCATTCGATGTTTTTCTCTCACTTCTGAAAAACAATAAAATAAATTGTTAAGAATTTTGGTAATAAACATCCACACAAAAAATCCAAACATACCTATAATTATTAAACATTTAACTTAATTGAACAGAATAGATTTGGTCCATACATAAAGTAATATAAATTAAAATAGCTTGTGATATTCTTAGAGAAAAAGCACAGGCACACTATTGGTGTCTCTAGTGCTAAACTGTTAACAAAGTCAATTCCCCAAACTGCATCATATCAGATAATTAGATCTCTAAATGGGATTCTCTTAATATACTTGGAGCGTAGGAACATCGCTGTCTACCGTATCCTACCTCCTAGACTAGTGCACATGTAGGCAACCCTCAACTTTTCAAGAATAAAACTCAATGCTTCCCCATCCAAGTGTAGGCATTAAATACAGGTTAACTTTATACTATTACCGAAAATCCCTTTAACTGCAAGCTTAATCTCCCATTGTGTTTAATTGTATTTAAAAAAAAAAAATCTTTGATGTGGATGATGACAAAAGAATTCCAATAAAAAAGCAACAACTTTCAAATCCCCTAATGTTTGTATAATAAAATATAGCAAGACAAGATATAAGAAGATTAAGAAAAATTACAAAAACAAATCCAATATCCTCAGGGCTGGAAGTCTTCAAGAGAAAGCTATGGTAATGAACAGTCCAAAATGTAATCTGGTCTGGGAATGGTATATACATTCTCCATGGTTCTACTACTAACTACCTGACTGACGGACTGATGGGCGGACTGATGGGACTGACGGACTGACGGACTGAGAGAAGATACGGCCACGATGTTCCCAACAAGTGTACAAGCCCGCAGTCTGACTGCTGCATTGATTGACCGCCGACTGCACAGTAAACCGACCGGCTCCCTGACAGACGAAACTGCCCACTGTTCAAACCTGAGACTGACCACAGTCCATGAACCCATGCACATGTGTCCCAGAGGATTATCAGTAGGGGGGAGGGGATTAGGAGTGGTCAGAGAGGGATTAAATCTGGATTAAATCTGGATTACGACAGAATATGTATGGTATTAGTATTGCAAAGCTTCTTGTGAACGTAACAACGGCAATGATTTTGAGTGTAAGTCTGCCGAGTGTGTGGATTGTCTTCGGACTGCAGATGTTGTCAACTGGCTGGACAGACTTACCATGTGACTTCTAGAATTTAACGCTCTGTCGGATTAGCGCTTGATTAACATGCACTTGAGTAGGTGATTAGAGACAGAATGCTAAATGACATGTTGACTGGGTAGCTGATATCAGTTTAGTTCATAGTATCAGTTTAGTTAAACAATATCAATTTGGTTAAATAATATAAGTTTAGTAACAATATCAGTTTAGTTGACTGTATCAGTTTGGTTAAACAATATCAGTTTAGTTACACAATATCACTTTGGTTTTATCAGTTTGGTTAAACAATGTAAGTTTAATAACAATATCAGTTTAGTTGTCAGTATCAGTTTGGCTAATATATGTTTAGTACATGTAACAATATCAGTTTAGTTGACTGTATCAGTTTGGTTAGACAATATCAGTTTAGTTTAATCAGTTTGGTTAAACAATATAAGTTTAGTAACAATATCAGTTTAGTTGACTGTATCAATTTGGCTAATATAAGTTTAGTAACAATATCAGTTTAGTTGACAGTATCAGTTTGGCTAATATAAGTTTAGTAACAATATCAGTTTAGCTGACAGTATCAGTTTGGCTAATATAAGTTTAGTAACAATATCAGTTTAGTTGACAGTATCAGTTTGGCTAAGCAATATCAGTTTAGCTGACAATATCAATGCAAATTCAATACAATATTCATAGCATGCAAATTAACTGCCATGTAAAAGCATTTGTGATAAATACAGCAATATAATAAAGTCCACCATTTTATACAAGTATGTGTCATAGCACTCTGACTTCAAAGCCAACTATCAGTGGAGTGTTGAAATCTTTGAATTAATACCAAGCAAAATCAAATTCCTGTTTCCTGTAGAATGGTTCATATGAATGCTTATTACTGCATGTGTTAAGGTAATTTGTAAAAGTTTGTGGTACAATGGTTTTCAATTTTACTCATAAAAGATAATCAGTTTAAATTGCAATTTGTTATGGAGTTGAAAATATTTAAATTGTCTAATGTTTTACAATTAAAAATAACACTTCAAATGTTTAACACTTTAAAAGGAAATACACTAAATCCTAATGCACCTTCAAAAGCATAATTATTGTAAATAAATATTCCAATTCCAAAATACAGGAATTTATTTCTTGATGTCTGGATATTTATACCAGATATAACTGCAAAACATTAATCACCTGTTTCTAATGATACAACATTAACACGATAGCTGTTAAATAATGCTCAAACAATCTATACCTATCGTCTTCTTACCTCTTAACAAAATGCAGCCAACTTATTTTAATCCATTTCGAATCCCTACTGTACATAGCGGGCATATCCAGCACCCGAATGCATGACATATCCACACACAGTAGTCAATATCACACTATCGTCAATATCACAAGTCCACAGTTGTCAATATGAAAACACTTCACATGGTGGAGCTATAGCGGTCCACAAGCTAGCGAGCCTGCTTCTCTGGCTGGACTACTCTCTGTACTGACTGTGCCCGAGACTTGAGACTACTACAGTAGTGCTAGCTTCATGGGCTTGACAGTCACAGCCCACATTAGGCTACACCAGGCTACAGCACTGCTGTTCTATCAACGACTCTTTGCCACTGTGGTTAATTTCAGCTCCTGTCCGTCAACCAACTCTGAGTGACAGCGAGGGATCCCCGCTCTATTGAGCATGTGCGTGCACACTGAAAAGCTACCTAGTAATTAACGTTAGGTCATCATTGCGTGACCTCTGACCTCCCACCAAGAGACTGGACCCCATGGAACAGGTATCAATGGCCCAAGTGGACATTAAGTGACCGTTAGGTAACCAATCGCTGGGGATCATTGTTAGACTCGTGTACTCTTATCCAATCAGTGGGGAGGGTGTTTATCAGGGAGACTGCTGGAGGTAGGGGGTCTGAGGGATCATGATACCTTTGTTTGAGAAAAGTTGGATTTTAAGAATATTTTGAAATGTCTGAGACCTAAAGAACACATATTTCTTATGTACAATCCAAACTGTGTTTGTTGTGTCTGTGTTGTCTCTGCCTGTATCTCTAAATTGTACTATATAAGCGCCGGTATGCCTTGTCTACAATAGTACATCATAGTAGGCTTCTTAAACAAGCAAACTCGGCACACTTTCTGAGTATGTTATCTTGTATTAGACACAAGCCAAAATATTTACCATACTACAATAAGTTTACATCCACATTTTTAACCCTCTTCCTGCTGGATTAGGCAAAATGTGCTTTAGGGCATCTATGGTTGCCTCCAGCATAGAGAGGGTTAATACATCAACATCTTTGAAATGAAATGGAAATTATTTGCGACCATGCTATTTAATATGGTATATTCCATCTACATGCAAATTCCCTAGTGATATTTTAAAGTTCTTATATTTGCAAATTCTACATCATATTAGTCATCAAAATATCCAATTACTACCAATATTATTTTTTTAACTACCGTATCAGCAGGAAAAGTATTGACATTTGAGCCTTTGTTTCAGAAAACCAACATGTGATCCAAATTTTATCACAAAATCACAATCTAATTCCTCAAAAGGTTTCCGTAAATATTTACAAATCCTAGCCACATTGAAGATGGCTCCTCATTTAAACCTTCAATCAAACATTATGCAACGTAGAAGTGTCTGTCTCCTGCTAACCTCAGCATCCCCCTGGAGATATCCCATCCCCTCTCTACCTCCCCTGAGAGAACCCCTTTCCTATCAATCCATGTCCAGTATCCATCCCCTCCCCCTTTTTCAAATGGCCCCATTACCCCCAAACCTGACCGTTACCATAACATTATTTGACCATTCCAGACCGCCACCAATAGCCATTAAATGAGCGTATCGCATCACCTTCACCATACTTTAAATACTGTACGTCTTACAATGTATTTGAAATGCCACAGTTTAAACTGCACCAGCAAGGGAAATGCTTGTTTAGACACGACTATTAAAGTGACAAACTTTGTGTCACAATAAAAGTTGACACATTCCATTTTAGGCATTGAAATCTTTCCTGGTAACTAGTATTTACTTCTCGTTAAATTTGAGAAAGGATAGAAAATTATGTGTGCATTATGTATTAATTAGTCCTTTCTCTGAGTTTCTGTTTACATTGCAATAAAAGTGAATAAAAGTGAAACTGATTACCACTTCTGTCACAGTTGTATAGCAATAAACTAATCAGTGATTAGGTCATTTTTAATTAGTATGTTACATGTGTTTGTTTAAACATACCTTGTTTAAATATACCGGTATATACAGACTGTAATTGTTTTGTTAGACATTATTCCTACATGATTCTCCAAAAATGACCACTATAAAAACATTGTGGAAGCATGTATATTTAAGAAATATTAAATTCTAAATATAAATTTTGATTATTACTGTATTAAATAAAAATGTCAAATTTAACATAAAATACAGAAGAATGAAAAGTTTGTATTTATTCTTCACTAATTCTGAATGATGAACTACTGTATATAAAGTAGTGAATGATTATATAAATCATATAGACAATATAAGCTTGGAGTTAACATGTCATACAGTAATTTAAGAACCTGTAGCTGGTTATAAATGTAATTTTGACCTGTATATTTCTACAATACTTATCATGCATCAGTCTTATAACCTGGACACATAGCTTAAGCATATGCATATGCATGTACAGTGCTCCCTCGATATAACGCCCTTCGATGCACCGCGGATTCGGATACAATGGGGTCCAACGTGGACCCCATTTAAAAAAAAAAAATATATATAAAAAGTATTTATTTTCTTTCCCCACCAATTATATTCGTTGATATAATGCGGGTGGCATGTCATGGACCCAAACTTCAGCGTTATATCAAGGGACCACTGTTTTATGTTTCTGTCTGTCTGTCTGTCTGTGTTCTGTGTGATGTGTTTCCTATACAGCACAGACACTTGAGATACCTCCTGTCAAGAAAGTAAATGTGTTGTACATGCCCCGTCAAACCTCGCCTTGTGAGTTGTATCACTCCGCTGCAACTGTAGTCTTTTTAATCACCTCCCTGGCTTGTTTCTCCTAGCTGTCATTGTTCATTGCATCCCGTATTTCCCAACCCACATGCCACTCTCTGGTCGCGGACCACCGGTGATTGATCGTGTGTTAATTAGTGCGCGGACGTACACAATCAACCTCTATACGTGAACATGATTGTCTACTCCGCTTCATTTGACAATAACGTTTTGGTTTTTATGTAATAAAACCTGATGAAAAAGTCATCAATATTAAATTAATACGCTCTGTATGAAAAATAATTCAATCCAGAGTGGGGGTATCTAAAATGGAAGTGGCAAGTTCTGTTCTGAGCGGTGTCCAATGGTTCCGTATTTGAACCGTAATCCTTTTAACGTGAAACCCTGTAATTGGTTTCCTCTGTAAAGCCGTTCTGGGAGACTTCCACTAATTCGCATCTACCGAGTGTAGCAAGAGATAGATTAAACCTGTATATAAAAATCAATTTTGTAATCGGACATTAGCGCTGTACAATAAACCTACTCCCCGTGTCTGAAATGATCTATAAAAAAATATCCAATCGTCAGTCTCTGAAGATTATTGTTACAGTCTAACTGATCATCTTGCCACATGGTCCATTTCTTTCTGCTTTTTTTTTATTAAATGTCTTTTATACATTGCATTTCAATATCATTTTGTACTTCTGTCATCTGTTTGTAAGGCAATCAACTCAAATGAGTTCCACGCTTGTCAATCTCGCGTAAATTTCGACATTTTGTGATTTTAACAGGATTACTGTAATCCTTTCTGTGACAAGCTTCACCGAGCCGAAATCCCCCACGGAAAATTAATTATAATCTAAAATCATAAATAGTATTCAAATATGTTTATCAGAAGCCATCATAATGGATAAGGAAATGTAGAGAAGTTATGTATTATCGCAAATGACAACACTAATATCATCGAACTAATCTGGTGTCAATTTCAGTTTTATCAGCATCAGGTTAATTTCTATCTAATCACGCTTAAGCTTTATTGGCTTACTCGGTGCTTATCTCCCTTTTTATGGATGGTGTAAGACAATGACACTTGTATTATAAATGTCTAGTTATATCGTTATTGGTAATTCATAGTAACTGAAATGGAATAAGCCTGTTTCCTGTGGCGTGTGTATCTATTTTTCAAACTTTCCATTATATTATTAAATGTAATCCAATATAGCGAATGCTAAATACACTTTTTAGTTGGTGTTGCTTAGTATTATATGTAATTTAGGGGAATTTGCAACAATACCCAAAGGATATTATAACACTCAGAATAAATAAGCTAATTTTTTATTTAGATTGGATTATAAAAAAATATTAAAAACAATGCCAAAATACATAAATGTTCTACTTCAACATTTATAATATTACCATGTATTTTTTATTAAGAAGTATCGATTGATAACATAATGTGTACTATATTGGGCTACAAAGGGAGGGTACAGTAGAATGTATTCGTGACAGTTTGTCTAATTCTTCACACTTAGCGGAGGAATTCTCTCTGTTGATACCGCAGCCTTTTACCGCAGGAGATAACACACAAACCACTTTAAAATTCACCAGGCAAACGCTGAGATCCACCCAGTAGACATGGAGCTGTTACTACATTCTTAAACACGACAACACTACAGCACGTGACTGCGATGTATTCCAGAGACCATTGCAACATCGCCAGTCGTAATTACCTAGCGAGTACATACTGATACTGTTATGGATTGTCCTTGACACCTAGCCTTGATACCAAGTCGTTGTGTGTCCACCCTGCGATGCACGACCATGTACGACAAAGACAGCTACTTATACTATTGAATACCTGAAATTGACAAACCCCTACTCGAAATCGACAACGGTTGTCTATGTCACTGAAATAGATAGGATTTTAAAAGACAAGTTTTCTTGTTTATGCACTTAAGGTACTCTAGTTGAAAGTGATTTGTCGATTCATGAAATACACCACAAGGATATCTCCTCTCCCTGATGTCTCAAATGCTAATAGCATGTTATGCTAACTTTGAGCTGTAAATATTATATTATAGTCAGCAATAACAACATCCATGTATATTTTTGGCTTCTTTTAACTCAGGCGATCAGTCGATGAGAATATTTTTTTTATCTTAATTTAAAGTCTGTGTCAACGCTTGCTTCCCTGGGTGGAAATTGATCAGCGAGTTGTTAGCAGTTGTTAGCAAGTTGTTAGTGTAACAGGTTTTCTATCTCCACTTGATTGTGGGCTTAGTGAAGGCTCTCAAACACCACATGATGCTTATTGATAATTCACGACTCACATCACGATGTGGACTTAAAAATCAATTTCCGAGCTTTTTGTAAAGTTCAATAAAGTAACTTCAAAAACCTACACATCGGTTGAAAAAATTACAAGCTAACGTAATGCGTTTGAAATTCACTGAAAAACTCAAATGCCCTGAAAAGGTAAATTTTAGCAATAAAAATTCTAAAAAGTTACAAGTCCCAGTCAAAAGTTGCTAGACTCAGATGTTTCTCGTAGGCAGTAATTTCAAACATTGCCAAAACTTTCACAATGATAGCACTTTCCCACATAAGAAGTGTAGATTGGAGTTACAAGGTTTGTAATGGTATGGCCACATCATACACACTGTTGTCTCTCGTCGGTGCTCAGACTTCTTAACTTTACAAAATGTGTTTACATTTCTTTCCAGTGTTGGAATTTACCAAACATGTTAAAGGCACTGTAAGCTGTCTCGGCAAACACAGAACTTTATATAGCAATGAATCTCCAAAACCGTAGCATACACAACCTTGAAATGGAATTCTTTGAAACACATTTTGCAGCTATTTTATTTACTGATATGAACATATCCTTATAAACATGTGATGAAATATTGAAATTCAATATTTATGTGGTGATCACTTTAAAACACAGGTGTTCCAAGTGCCAACTCTAACATTTGTCGGATAAACCAAATATTGTATTGTTAGTTTTAATGTTTCACCTATATCCTATTTACCACGTGTATCATATTTCTCCTGACAAGATCAACATACTTATCCAACTCTCTTTAACATCTTTGTAGTTTTAGATCTATAAAACACTCAATCACACCTCTATTGTTAATGACATCCATCCTCTAAGTCATCCCACAAACACTTTGGATATACAACACAATCTTACAGGTAAGATACTTTCTACAATCCTTTGATCTTCTCCAAAGTCCAATCAAGGTACTTCGACACCCTCAGGTAGACAATTTATACCCGTTTAATCAAAGAATGTGTTATTACAGCAGATTAAAGGTGAAATAAAACAATATTGTAATCCATGCTTGCGAAACTGTGATGTTAGCATGGAGACCCTACTGTGTAACATTGTGAACATTACAATGGGGGACTAAACACATAGAAAAATCTGTGCAAATATACAGTTGGAGACAATAGTGAATAGAATGCAAGACAATCTGTTCTCACTCACAAGGGGAGGCATGTCTGCTAGGTTTATTTCAGATAAAAGATATTTGAACTTAAGTTAACGCGATAGTTTTATACTAACCGTGATAGAGTGGGAATTTCAATACTAAACTGGTCTCATGCTGCTTCACTGTAGACTGAGTGAGTGAGTGAATATGGAGTTTAACGTCGCTGCGGGCACTGTAGACTGAGACCAGTCTATAAATCTTTTATTTGCCTCTCATAAAATAGAAACACTGGATTTATAGTTTTATTTAAATATTTACATCATAACTATAATGACTCATAATCAAGTAACAAAGAATTCCTAAAAGGAAATCAAGTTCTTTTGCAAACCACAAATCATTGTGTGAAATATGCAGGTTGTTTTTTAACTCTAAATTGTTGTTAAGTATTATATTAGAGAAATCAATGAATAACTAGGTTGGTGAATCTTCCGGCAACGTTTTTCTGCTACACAATAATGTCAACACTGCATGTGCGTCAACCTATAGATTGTCTTGGTATGAAGTGTACTCCATTAAGTTGCATTCCATACCCGCTAATTGCAAATTGCTGTAAATTACTTCATCTGTCACTCCAAAGAATAGAGAATTCATAAAAACACAAGTAAATTCTTGTTAACCACCACCACGATATTAACATAAATAAATCTGGGCTTTATCCAGAATCTGTGGGTGTTTTGAGTAGGAAAAAAGTAAATTGAGGAATATTTGTAGGAAACATTAACATTTCATGTTTTCCCACTATTTTCTCATCTAGAATGTGTAGTAATATATTACAATGTTTTCTATTTTAAAATATGTGCTCAAAGATAAGAACATTACGAAGAAGGACAAGCTATTCCGATTCCTATTGAATAATGTACTGGTTGTATGGTTGTTCAGGAGTTTCGGCATCAGTCAACAGAGAAATACTGCAGTCTGTTCACTCCTTCATTAGCAGATCACGTAGATTTATCCA
>JAUTBZ010023563.1:0-19652 GCA_032361785.1 Lepetodrilus galriftensis
TCATCTATTGGTGATTAGTAGGTGTTCTTTATTTAAAATATACCATAATCCAAATCAATCAGGAACGCGGAAGCGCTGTATACAGCGGGGGGTAGGCGATAATAGGCCCGTGACCAGTAGGCAAATTACAGAGTTTACCTCCGTTAACATTGGCACTATGGGGAATGACACCCCCCTTATTATTTTCTTAATTTCGAACACTGTAAATAGCCTAGTATTTGAGCCTACCGGTATTATAGTATATCGGAGGTGTAGTCCATGATAAAGTTCATGGCAAGAGCTATACCTATACGTAGGTTCTTAAGAGTTTCTATGAATCTAGCCTGCAGGGGAAGATGCAGTGGAGGTGGTGGCTCCAGTGCAAACAGATGCCACTCACACTGACGCTGACTATCAATTTATTTCACGAGTACCACATTAACTGGATGACCGCCTGGACGTTTCTTCTATTCCTCCATTTAAATTCCGTTCTTCTATACATTCATGTCTACTTATAACTATTGATATCCCGTAGGCCTATGTAGCTTCCAAAGGATCTAGGAATTATAATGAGGGTCTCTATACATGCTATAGTTACATGATCCAAGGCATAGTCCAAACGTTTTCAAGAAGGATTTATTCTTAATAGTGATTGCATTTTTCTGAAGATGAGACCCAACAGACTACAGCCAAATGAACTGAGGCATATGGCTCATGTGGCTGGCGTTAAATTATCAGTAAACACTGGCTGGTTGGTCAGTGGCCAGCAAAGTAGGCAACCGTGACTAGATTAAGAATATATAAACGAACCTTGATTCACTTTGTTATAAATGCGAAATGGCAACACTATGCAATAGAGGGCCGTTATAGCGAATATTGGTCCACATGTTAATTTCTGCTGTATTTATGTTGATGCCATTTAATTACCATTAGGCCTATACTTACTGATTTATCATGCGTTTTAGTAAAAATAAGATGTCAATGGGCGTTTTAGAATCACACTTATTACAATAATGCCATTTTGTTTTCATAACTTAGTATATTACTCATGCACAATATGAAGTAGGCTGACGTGATCCTCGTCATTACCTGTTTCAGTGGAGTTTGCTAAACTCACTGCTTGATAAAATCCAAGACGATGATATACTAGTAATTTAAATGACATTATCTCCACATGCCGACACGTACCAATGGTACGTAGCTAGCTTTTTCGAATAACATAAAATATAATCAGATACACATACTAATATTGTTATTATTGATATAACACATTAATGTATTATACTTATTATTTAGGAACAACTGTAATACAATGTATATGGTATGATATAATGTAACAGGTTTCGTACACCTTGAATACGATATTTGGTACATTAGAAACATACGAGACCTAGATAGGCCCCAATTCTAGTTCTAGTGCTTTTCCATTTTCGTGACGTTAATTGGAATGTATCAATGAATGATAGTAGATACTCTGATACAAAAGTGCATGTTCATACATTTGTACACTAGAAGGCTATTAAAGAGTATTCTTATATTCTTATTGTATTTTTTGTAATACCACAACTCGGCACAAGCGCGCAACGAAGAGTTATTTCCCAAATATTGATCCAGCGTGGGCCAATCCGCTAAAAATATTCAGGCAGGTGTGTTCCGAATGCTAAAATTAGCAACCAATGAAAATAACCATACGGGATGAAGGCCATATTGATACACTATTCACATTGGGATAGGGACACGGACAAAAATGCACGTTCCATGCACAATCCGGCGGTGCTAGCTGGGTTCTAGGTATGGGACGACGGACTACCAAGGTACCCTCGCGACGTTCGACGTCTAAAAGCATCGAACAACAGCGAAGTATGGCGGAGACCCCACGCACGCCGTGAGTATACGCGCCTCAGTTGTCTATTTCAGCTGACCTACTCCGCTCTATTTTGATTTTTAAAGTATTGTAGATGGTCAGGACGCTTCTGCCTAGACAGGAACGCGCGAGACATTTGGTTTTGGTTCACGACGACAATCTGCTGAGCTTCTGATTTCAAACGATCAAAGATGCAAAGCAGAATATACCTTGCAGTTGCATACATTTAGAGGAATACCTTTATAAGTGTAGTACTAGTAGTATCATGTTGTACTAAATGACTGCTTGCGTGTTGGCTAGCGTGGGAAGCGCTTGGAAACCGGTGGATAGTTTGCAAATTTGCTAGTAGTCAGCTGGTAGTACAAGGGATTGTTTACACCAGTCTCATTACTAAGTCCATGGTAACTCAGCTATTCACAATATAATAACAGATGCTTCTGATAACAGGAAACCAATACTTGTTCATAATGTATGGTATATTTATGATTAATAATATATGTAACCAGACACAAAGAATCCAAAATTAGTAATGACAAGTTCTTTGTTAATTAAGCAATAGCAAATATTTAACATGTTTTGGCGAACAGTTTCATGACTTTCACTTCAGACTTCAGTGACCTGCCTTGTTCCCATGGTCAGTGCTATGGTAGCTAAATTATGTGAAGCTGTCATCAGGAAGGATGAAGTCTATACAAATACCCACACAATGATCAATATAGAAACTGTGGATTGGCTGACAGCTGCTTATATCATTGCCATGTTTTCATCATTTCTATCATATGATGACTAGTGAAATAATAATATATGTCATAATATGAGCATGATAATATAACAGAATCAATATGATTGCAGCCCAAATAATCTGATCTAATAATCAGTCATTTATGAGTTCAAAAACTGAAGTCTGAGTCACTTGTGTCAGTTGTGTGAGCCATGTGAACTGTAACACTACTAACAGTGTTTGCCATTGATAATGTTGATTACTGTACAATGTGTACATGTCATGCATCCAATTCCCAACTGTTTGAGTTGAGTGGTAATGTTTGAGCAGGACTTGTAACCATGGCAATCATGGTTACTAAATATGGATGTTATATTATCTCTCCCTCAAATTTGTGTAACTAACTTCCTAAATTACTTTTTTTGAAAGTAATTTGTAATGAACATGATGAACAGATTGAACAATTATGATATGATATTTAGTTATCATGTTAATCAGTTCATCACATGCATTTAGTCATGCTTGTTGATGCTGCTCATACTAGCAATGCTAGCTGCAGCAGTGGTATGCCTTTCTGTATGAAGGACAGCTGTATACTCTGTCAGTGATATGTACATTTGTATGATTGAGAGGGTATTACCAGATTACCAGTAATGTCCAATGAACCGTGGGTTTATCAGCTGATCCATGGTAACATTACTAACAATGAAGGAATGAATGCTCCATGTGTATTTTCAGCACTTGTAGATTTGCTTTGTAAACATGTGTAGTCATGTCTGTACTCATGACATCTTTGTTATTGGACATTTCACAGTCAATATCTCTTAAATCATTAAACAATGATTGTACACATGTTAAAATGTATAGCTTTTGATACTATATCAGTACAGAACTACCAATTTATCCTTTGTAGTAGAGCACAATCCATGCGTTTCTTTAGCATTTTGAGTGCCTGCAGATGTCCAATTCTTTGCTATAGATCATGATCTACCGTATTTCTATCAAAGTTGTTTGTATTACATTAGCATGCTAATGTAATACAAACAACTTTGTTATTGCTATCAGCTTATACATTCTATTATCAGATTATGATCAAAACTGTTCGTGTGTTACTTGACAAAGCTTGGTTTAAATTTCCCTAAATTAAGCAAAGTAACATCACCATGATCATCCATATCTTAACTTGTGAGCTTGGCAAACACAGCAATCAGTACTTAACAAACTAATTGCTATAATAATTGCCATATATCCATAATACATGATTATTAAATACAGTTAGTCTTGTCAAGCATACCGTTCACTATACTCATTTTAGTCTGTATGTTGTACATTTGATATATATTATTTAATACTGTTATACTACCGGTATAATACTACACCATGTACACTTCTTTGATCATGTTTGATGTTTCATTGCAAATGGGAGAAAGATTCCCGCAGCTACATTAAACTCTGTAATCATTCGCGGACTCGTGTAGACATGGTAGATGTTCTATCTCATCATCATGATCTTGTCAGAGAGGGTACTGTGAGCTTTGCCATGTTCACAGCAGAATTCTTATCACATGTATTTAGACTACCGTAGATACTGCACCATTCCAAAGATAATTGTATGTTGGTGCTGACATCTATGGATTCACAGAACATTGCATTTATAACATTTCTTGGTGAAAAAAAGAAATGTATAATAGCAAGGTAGTAATTCTTTGAACTTATTTTCAATAGGATTACATTATATTATAAATATAGGAGGAGTTCATATTAAATCTAATGATAGGATGATGCAAGAATATTTCAAACCAATTATTAAATACAAATAAAATTAATTTGTATGATTCCTTGACCCATGTACACACTATGCTGATACAATAACTTTATCATGTTCTGAACACTTTGTTCAATTCGGTCCTGAGAGGAAATCTCATGATCAGGTAATCATGGTAATGGTGCAAGTGTTGTATTGTTGACATTAGTATGAACATTAAGCCAGTAAGTTGTGGAGATAACAAGAACAAGACTCTCTAACTGTCCACTCTATTGTCAGTGTTCAGCAGTGTTGTGTGTTGGGATTAGGATCGGGTTGCGGTTAAACACTGAGCTTGACAGATGATCTGCTTCTAGCATTTCTATGATGTCCAGCTGACTGTAATTTCACTAACTACAGTTAGTAGGGATGCTAGGCAATGCACAGGGCAGTGGTGTCACATGATGGACCATTATACTGCAGAGCCAAACCTGAGGACACATATTCAAAATCCACAGAAATGACCTTAAAATTAAATTGGACATGGTCTTGATCTTATAATATGATGCAATGTTTGAACTCTAGTAGTGCGGATCATTATTCACTGGTGGCTATTTGAACCTATGGATATTGTGGATATTGTGGACACATGTCGTCATTGATGTCGTGGGATATTTGTTTGGAACAAATACATTTGTTTGATTTGACTTAATGCAAACTAAATTGGCTTACTTCTAAGACACTGTTAGTACAGGCATTCCAGCTGTTATTGGCGCGTTGCTGCAACACCATGCATGTAACCCAGATAGTCCATTGTGTCACATCATGGGTGTGCGTATCATGTGTCGGCCTATGATGTTTTCCTGTTGAATATTATACTGCTCTTCTTCATGTTCTTGATGCACATTTCCCTAGGTGTAAGTTTCACTTGTCATCATTGTCGCAAATGGGTGAAAGATTACCGCAGCAACATTAAACTCCATATTCACTCACTCACTCACTCACTCACTCCCTCACTCACTTGTCATCATCTGATCATGTTCCTGCTGCAGGACAACACTGTTTCTTGTCTTGGTTATTATTATATTAATATTTCTGTTGTGTTGGATCCTCTTATATGGGTGAAAGATTCACGCAGTGACCATAGTGACATTAACACGATGAAGCAATAAATCAATGTATTGTTGGATGAACCTTGCCCGAGTTTTGACTGTAGCTTTGTAGTCGCCTATGGGCGAGATATTCCCGCTACGATGTAAATCATTAGTTCGATCAATTCACAGATGGACCACAAGCACAATACCTGATTGCTGATAGCCAATGATGATGAATAGATCATAATTTGAACCCAACTTCTAATTCCCCCCCCCAGTTTTTGCTGTAGTTTAATCAGTTAATCCTGCTATTTTTGGCGATACTGTCCAGCACACGAGCTGCACTAGGGTTCTGTGAGTGGCTGGGTTGATCACCTGGGATTGATTGAGTGGACCCACTGTGGCTGTATTCACTTAGTATTGATCAGTTATTGAGGTAATTGCAGTAGGCCAGGTAAAAATGACTCCCAATAGACACAAAGGCCATCTTTGTAGGGAACGTCGTGCAGCAGTAGCATACAACATGCAATTTATGTTTGTGCTTCTATTGTAGATGACATACAGCAGTAGGGGATGCATTGCAATATAACATACAATCTGCTAGTACATGCCACTGGCATCTAGGACCAATAACACAAACACTGACAAAAAGCATTTTCATATTAGTGTTCTAGCTGTTGAATTTCTCCTGGGATAATCTACTGGTAGAGATCATGCTTATTACTGGCAGCAGGTAATATACCGTACTTAAGTGAATTAGTCTTGTTTATCATGTGTACGTGTGGGAGTACTACCACCAAGAAGGAACAATACGTTTCCCTATAAAAGATTCTTTATTATTTTATGCTAATATATAAAGCAAACATGTGTCAGTATTATTTTATGCTAAAGCAAATTTGCATCAAAGTAATTTATGAACCGTTACTTTCAACGTCCATAAATGTTTAACATGAACACACCACACCAACACACAAAAAACAACCCATTGAAGATATTGTGTAAATATGGGAGAGCAAAAACATGAACAATGCATTTATTTAGTTGACACAAACTGATTATTAATTTTATAGTATAGAACAAACATATTGCTTATAAATATAAAATTGGTCAGAATATAGAAGCAATAATCACAGTGACACTCTAATTTCAGCAATATATTGTTATCATGGTTATGTGTTTTATTTTTACCATGTTACTTGTTCCAGGGAGAGGCTCGATACATCGGAGGTGGATTCGCTGATCAAAACTCCGCCATTCACAAGTCGTGGAGGCAGAACTTCTCCAACTTGGGACCAATATCACGACCTGGAGTACTTTGATATGTGAGTTATCTCCTCTTGTCCTCCATTGTTAGTGTTTCAGGGGTATGCAATTTGGTGACGGCAAATACAGTAACCTTTAACTTATGCACTTCTTTAGAGAAAATTGGTCCTACTAGTTTTAGTAATGTATGCGTACAGGAATTTTAATTTCACAAAGAATTCGTTATTTCACTAGTTTCAATAGTCATGATAGTGGACAAATATCAACTAGATAGCATAGCATGGTTAGTGTATATTTTAGTATTTATAATATTGCTTAATTGTTTTAGGATTTACATAATTCATTTTCACCATCAACATGTTCAACTTTTCAAGAGTTCAATAGATGCATTTTTACTTTGTGCAAAGATTCATATATCAAGTTGGAATTAAAGGTCATTGTCATCTGGTCATAGATGAAATGGGCTTCCATGGTTTCAATGCTTTGGCACTGTTTGAACAAGTTGATGAATTTGAGAAATGTGGATGTAGATTATCATTATGGAAAGAACATATTGTTCATATCCATGTACACTCGAATTGTTTGCATGAAATTTGTAATGTTGCTGCATTCCCTTCTCTGATCTCCATGTCTAAAGCCTCTACCTGTATTAGTTATATTGATAATATGAAATTAACTTACTTTCTTGATGTCTTCAGTATGAAATAATTTTCAAAGATATACTGGATGTTTTGGTGTAGAGAAGCTTTATTTGTTTATGTTGTAATTTACCACATTTTATGACATGTTTGTAGCTTTGCAAAAACAAATATGAATGATTTTGTGATGGCTCATTTCATGCGACAGAATGTTATGTCTTTGCCTCTTGTCACAACATTAATGCTTTACTGCTTTCAGTGGGTTCTGTTAATTATCAAAATTTAAGTGCTTGAAGTTTTTACATTGTATTCATACGAATCATAGCCATGATAACCTATCATGATTATGAAATTATTTGTGAAAGTTTGGCTTTCAATTAGCTGGAAGTCTGTAGGCTAAGATAGTCCGCTTCTGAAGATCTGGTTCCACAGAACAAGCTTATTGCTAGCGCCAAATGAGGCGTAATCATTACCATGATTACGGTAATGGAGAGAGTTGTTCTGTGGAACAGAGGTCTGAAGTATACTCCAGTGGTCGGATTTAGAAGAGGGATCAATTAGCCTGCAGATATTTAGCTAACATATTTCAACACGTAACTAAACTAATATTACTTTCCATGACATCCCTGGACACAAGATTTGTCCAGCAATACCATTGAAACTTACAAAATGATAACCTGGCAGTTCCTGAATGTATTGCTTTGTCCTTTCTACAGCCTCGAATGGTCTCAGAGGTAAACTGTTATCCCTCTCCTGATTGGTTCACTGTTAGAGTTAGTGTTAGCCCATACTGAGCTGTAGATCTATGGTTGTTCCTGCTCAGTCCAAATGCATTGCTATTTCTGGCTGTATCTCATTCATTTTTCTCTTTGTCATTTGCATGCCCCAGAAACTTCCTTCACGTCTCCATTTATGCATATTAATAAAGTTAGGGCTGGCTTAATTTTTGTTTATCATAAAGATTGTTAGTATTATCATTTAATTATGAGTAGTTGGAAAATGTCACACTGACATTTAGATAACAAAGAAAGTTACGGCCTGCTTTTATCACCAGCTATTAATATTGTTAAGAACCTGGTAGTGGTATACCCATACCTGGACCTGCTAGATATATCACTCTCAGTCTGTATTCAAATCAAGATGACATGGACTACTAAGTGAATATGTTAATGTGTCCGTAGTTCATGGGATACTCATGTGCACTGGTGACAGTTACTGGCTGTTGCCATGGTTACCACGTAAGCGATTCTAAATTGCTTTTTTGCCCCGACTCACTCAATTTATGTCCAGCCCTAATGATATGTACACATCGATCACAGAAGTTTCTAACCTGGCAAGGAGAATGGAATTTCACAGCATCTTTTGACTTTCTTGTTGGTGTGCCTCTGCACGTTGCATTATCAATGTGTGATAACCTTTCAAATCTTCATCTATTCATGCTATTTCTAGGGTTTCCTACACATGTGGTACATCTCAGACTTGATCACATGTATTAGGGACACAGTGAAAGCATGATCATGCAAGAGGATGTGTAGGATTGAATAAATAACATGGAAGTTGAAAAGACTTTTCATACTTTAAATATTTTTGCTTAAATTTCAATTTGCTTTTACGGAATTTTGGTTTGCTTCTCATTTTCATTGTTCCTCTGAAATTAAGTTTATTACTTGCTTCGTTCTTGACTTTCTATGTACATTTTGAGGTCAGAATGAAAGGGTCAAGTAGGAGTATGAAGGCTTAGAGTTTCAAGGGCAAGGCCAATGCTGCTTTTCATGTAACGTACACATTGACCATGTACAAGATAGTTCCACGGTTTTTGATGCTAAAAGCATCTGTTCTTCATTGGCTCATCGCATGTGAGTGAAAGATTCCCACTCATTAGTTAAATTCACAATTTGAGATGTTAGATCAAAGGTCAACAGTGAAGATGATCTTTGGGGTTAACATTTGACTTGTAGAATACATGTATTTTTGACTATGATTGTAATCTGTCAAAATATATAATCGTACATCGAAAGCAACTAATGTACCTGTTTTATCATACTCAATTGTTATTTTGAACCAGTATTTACAGAGGTGTTTCTTTTTGTTTACAAACATGTTAAATGCAATTAAAACATTCAGCTATTGTAGTTTTGCTTCACATTAATTGACATAGTCCATACTTTAGTACTTTACCATGCTTACACTAGCTACAAGTAGAATTGTCTTGAGGAGTGTTCATCTTCATGATGTTGTCTCTTACTTATGGTACTCATGTACAATATATTATAATCTTTTCTATTCAATCAGTTTTATTTGACTTTACTATTTTATTTTATTTTATCAAAATCATCCAGAAGCATTAATTTTTTTTGGGGGGATAATTAAAATTGAAACGGCTGAGCTTATATAGCATTGATCATGTTGATATTAGACAATAACATTTGCAATAAATAACCCTGCAACTGTTGAATGTGCTGCTAAAGATGCTAACACTTAACATGTTAACCCCAACTTTCTTATTTCCTGAAATTTAGCATGTTTTATTAATTAACATTTAGGAACTGTATTACAGTTGAAATCTATGGATTTTGTAAAATAAATTAATTAAAAAGAATGATCATTACATATTTTTATTTCTATGTGTGTTCATTTTACCATTCAGCACAAATGAGTTTCTAAATCTTGGTGGTTGTCCCCAGTTTGTTCTAATTAATTGGCAGTATCACGTGGTGCTCTATACTAGTATTATACAAGGCACACCCTTCCTCATGTTCCCAATAAGTCTCCCTGCGTTATTGTTTCCTGCTGTTAGCAGCTATATCTGTACATGCCACACGAACATGTGTTTCTGTGTCGTAAATACAGTGAGTACATTTATTGAAATGTTCAAAATGTTCACCAGAGTCAAAGGATCACAGCATTATGTATTTATTTATTGAAATGTTCAAAATGTTCACGAGAGTTAAAGGATCACAGCATTATGTATTTATTTATTGTATTTATTGTGTTTTTCTCTATTGATAAGTAGTCGTCACAAATGCGTGAACGATTCCCGCAGCGACGTTAAAACTCCATATTCACTCACTCACTCTATAAGTAGTAAATACGGTAACCGTAACTCTTTTCTGCTATAAATGTTGTTCACCTTCCTGTTGTCATCGTTATGAGAAGTATAACATTGGCATTTAATCTGCTACGGAGTAGAAACGGCTCAACTTGTATGAACTAGATTGTACAGCCTAACTGTAAGTTATTCATACGGCATATGATATTTCTTGGCGGGAACGCTCAGCTGACATATGATTGCTATTATGATGGCCGTGTATAAAGCATAGAATTGTGGTCAGTGATGCGAGAGCCGTGCCATTCAGACTTGTGTGTGGAGGACCTTTATACACTGGTCTTGGCTGTTAACATAACCTGAAGGCGCCTTCTACCAACTACTGTCTGTCCTCTGTTTCAGAAACCCCAAGACTGACTACACATATGCCTACAGGTAAGTCCTTGCCAGTACATTGCTTCTGAGAGGCAGCTTATTTATTAATAACATGATGACGGGATTGTACGCTGCAGTGTTCACTGACAGGTTTTTGTAAGAGCTCAGCAAAGCAAAATAGGCTAAGAGCATCTCTTGTTCACATCACAATGTAAGGTCCGGACAGCTTTTGTAATTTGATTTGACCCTGTACCGCTTTATTCACCGAGGTTAGCTGAATGTTGTGGATATTTCTGTGCTGGGTACATGATTATAACACAAGATACAGAGTAATCTGACCATCTACTTTAAGCACTTGGGTCTGTATTCTTGAAACTTTGTTAAGTCTTAAGAAGTTTGTAAGTACTAAGAATTTGCCTAACTGGTTTTCTGCTATGTTCTTAGCTAAGAAGTTCAGAGAATATGGGCCCAGGTTTGCTGTTCAAGTTACCAATAGTAAAATTACCAATCACATCATAGCAAGGCATTTACTTAAAACTTAAAAATCAAAACAAATTAATGTAGAAGAACACATTTTTGCAAAACCTAACTTATTAACAAGTAAATTTTATATATTTCATTTTTGATAATTATTAAAGTACGGTATTTTAAAATATCAGAACATGATATTTATATATTTCCTGAATGTGAACAGATGAAGGCATTATCAGGGATGGAACTTAACTTTAAAACGTAATCGCCCGAATAATGATATAAATACCAAGGCATGACATTTCTACTTAGCCTGTAGGATACATTTAACCCTCTCTCTGCTGAATTATGCACGGCTATAGCCCTTATGGCATCTCCAGTTGCCACCAGCATGGAGGGGGTTAACATGAAAAATGGATCGGCGAGTGCCTAGTTCTATCCCTGTATGTATTTTGTGTGTTGAGGACTAATTTAGGATATTAATAGGCTTTTACAATATAATTATGTTTTATCAATATGTTGGTTAACCTCTTGCGCTGAGAGGGAGAGGAAGAGGCAGGGATGTCTACAACTTTATTTTCCACATCACCTTTCAGTGGCAGTTACAGTCCCAGGCATTTTCACCAGCCGGACGTCATTCCCAATATGTCGCGACAGCGGATCGATAGTCACGCCAGCGGGTACCTACTACACCAGAGTGGCATGGACAGCCCGTCCACGTCCACGTCCGTATCCGATTCACCATACTACAGACCAGACACAGGGGAGATAACTCCACAAGCAGGATGGACTCCCAAGACTTCCAACTCCAAAAGTAAGTCAGTAATGGCCTTGTCTGTGAGGCGTGTATCAGTGTTAGCTGTGATCACTCATGTCTGGGAGTGAGACAGTATTCACCAGTATTCACGTGATCACTGGGTGTTCTCAATATTGCACCTCGGCTAACATTGCTAATATCCTTCACTGATGTGTTGTAAATTACACATGAAATAATTTGTTGTTTTAAAAAATTAATTTCAATGTTAACTGATCACGATTAACCAATGTCAGTTTTTCTGCACAGATCATTGTAAATAGGTGAAAGACACCTCCAGTCACTTGCACACACACTGCAGTTATCAATGGTGTACCAATGTTCCTGTGCAATGTTAAATGTATTGAATAGACTAAACACTTGTTTGTGAAATGATCTTATATTTTGTTTGTAATTGTGATAGCAGTGTAACATAAGTTAATGAATGTGTGGTAAATGTCTGTTACTAAATGTTGTCTATATTCTTTCTCTCTATTTATTTCCCCCTTCAAGATGTGTTGTATTTTGTGTCACATTTTCAGCTCTTAACCATTATGTTTTAGAATTGTTAGTGACCACATTATCATATCGTACACTGAACATTTCCATCTGCATGGTTTATTTGTGCTGTAGACATAAACATATACATTTATTAAGTAATCTTACTAATATCAAGACATCACTCATGATAACATAATCATACCCATGATGAAAAGACATATAGCAAGTAACATGCTGTGCTGGAATCAGTCTGGCAATCTAAATTTAATTTTGATCTTGGCAAACTTTGGCTTTCATAATTGTTCATGGCTGGCTCATTTTCTCAAAGTTGATAAAAATGTCATCAATTTCGCGCTATTTGACCTACCGGTATGCAGAATCAAACACTAGACTTCAGTAGGTGAATTGTCGTCGCGTATGGGTGAAAGATTCCTGCTGTGATGTAAAATAATAGCTCAGTCATTCAGTAGGTGAATCATTGGCTAGTTAAAGCATTACTATAATAACTTACTACAGTATTAGCAAAATACAATTCGATGGGAAATGCTTATTATCTGTATGATATTACCTGAGCAAGGAGGAACAACAGTAGGGGTGTAGCAGCTTCTACAGTTCTAGACTTCTGTTTCAAAGAGACGTTCAATGGCAAAGGCATGGTGCTACGGTCGGGCAACCGACTGTCTGCGTTAAGACGGAAGCTAGAACAGAACAGCCTAGGATCGCCTAACATTCCCTCGCAGACTTCGGGAGTGTTCCTACCTAGGTCGCTAGATTCTGAGCTCGAGGTAGCACAGACGCCCGAATCTCCAGAACACTCACCAGTAATTAGACATATGTATGGTGAGTGCTCAAAGAATATGTAGAATAATACATTCAGTTGAAGCAGACCTTGTAATGACGTTATCGATTATTGCTATTTTTCTTGGCATTTGTTTTGAGTGCTGACAATGCATATGAATATACACATTACGATAAGGGTTTAATATCTCTTCAGAATTCATTTGTAAATGTGCTTTAATCAGAACATTATTCCTATCATTGAGTAGTTTCATTTGTGTGAATGTTTTCATTTGAATATGTGTTGTTTTACACTTACAAAACTAACTATTTATTTGAGTTTGATATGCATTATTGTCTAGTAAAAGATGTGCATTTGTATTTTATTTTGTTTTGTCATGTTGTGCACTTTACTTAAATTTACATTTTAAAGTTTCTGTTAGTTAATTGTTATGCCTGTTAGAATTCTATTTTCTTAAATTTTACATTTGTGCATGATATTTCACAGACATACACATTAGATTTAATATTTTATTATTGTTTTGTTGTATCTTTATTTGATAAATTAGATCGGAGTACAGAGGACATCTCACTCATTACCAACCAGTCACATGTCTATAGTCCGATTCAGCGTATATGGAAGAAGGTTGTGACCACAGAGACTATTGAATACATTGATGCTGACGGAGTGCGGAGAGTGAGACGGGTGGACGATGTAGAGGGAGATAACTCTAGGCTTGCCGGAGAGGCCAACACCTCGGCAAACTCCAGCTGGTTTGGGAAGCTGTTTGGAAGTCCTGTCAGTGAAAGCACTGTTATTGAAGAGAGGGAAGTTGAAAACAGAAATGAGAGCGAGGTAGAGGTCGAGACCGAGGAGCATAGAGGAGGAGGATGGTTTGGGATGTTCCAGCGGTCAGAGACTTCCTCTACCGAGGAGGAGGAGTTGAAGAAGCAAAGCAAGGAAACACAGATGCAGTCTGTGGAGTCACAAACCACAATGGAGGAAGATGTGGACGAGGTGAGGAGACGAGGGCTTGCTGCAGAGTCCGACTCCGAAGAAATGGAATGCGAAGAGGAAGAGGGATGGAAGAGTAGGTTACGGAATCGTCTGAGGACGACGACTGAGGAGAAGTGGCAGACCGAGGCCAGTGAGAAGGGGGAGTCCGTCGATCCTGGTAGCGGATGGTTTGATTGGCTTTGGTCCACGAGTACCACGGATGTCAACGAGTCTGAACACGATCGGCAAGGCAGTGGATGGTTCGGAGGAAGTAAAACTGATGAAACAGTTGAAGAAAGCCACACAGAGAAGTCTAACAGTTCGAAAGCTGGTTGGTTTGGCTGGACCAGCATCAGCGAGCCAAAAGAGGATGAGGACAGTAATAAGGCGACGGAGGAGTCTCGACCAGGTTGGTTCAGTTGGACGACGTCGTCCACCACCACTAGCACGTCGGAGGAGGGACGAGACGAGGTGGACACCGCCTCCAAGTCGCGCCTCTTCTCCTGGCTGTCCAATGAGGAGAAGGTGGTGTCAGACACAAACGAGACGGAGACCAAGTCCCCAGGGTGGTTCGCCCGGCTCTGGCGCTCCGCTCCGGAAGATGGCCACGAGCTGCCCGCCGGCGAAACGAGGAATGGCAAGAACGGTAAAGCAAGGAGACGGTCGAGTGGAAGAAAAGTCCGATTCAGTAAGACTTGGCTCTGCAGTCAGAAAGTTGCTGTAGCTAACACCTGTACTGTAGTAAACTAACCACTTGATAGCAGCTGAATGTGAACAGTGTATCAAGTCTAGTCTATGTACCTCTCATCCTGCCTGCTACCTAGCATTCATAGTACTCTGTACTATCAAACACTGTCTTTGTTGCATGCTCCCCTGTCTTGCTCATGCTGACTGCAACATTTCAGAATGGTAGCTGACATTACAACAAACATGATCACGCTGTTGTCTCTCTCCTGCTGTATTTATCAGCCCTTGCTCTTATGTGCTATTCCAGCTGTTCTGAAGGTGGCCTTTTTGGGCATCTGTGGTTGTCTGCAGTGGGAAGAAAGTTAAACTGAAATACATGTATCTGTGTGAGATGTGGTATTGCATGACCTCTTCTTTGCTTTTGTTGCATGTGCTTCATAGTTCATGGTTTTGCATGGTGTTTTATTTACATTTTTTGAGCAATGTTCTTTGCCTTGTAATATTGTTCTACTTTAAATTAATTTATTTTATATGTGAATTTCAAGTGTTGTTAATTGAATTTTAATTATGAGTTTGTATTTCATTATATATTCTTTCATATTTTGGATTTAATTCTTGTAAAATATAATTTACTATTTTTGTAACATTGCTTTGTAACATTGATGGTAGATGTTGTTAATGTTGTACAGCTCTCATTTTGTGACATTAATCAGGAAGATTAATTTTTCTGTTAATATATTTTCCATTATATTTGTTGCAGGTCTGGACTCCGACGATGAATCAGAAAGTATGTTTTCATAGTTGTTATTTTTAATAAACTTCTTCAGCATATTCTTCTGATGTTCCAAATGACACCTTTTTATATTTTTTTCAAGATTTTGGCATAACATTTTTAATCAATTAATTATTTGGCAGTTATTTTCTTTGTATTTTAATTTCCAATATTATATGATTCTGATATACTTATTGTAATGTTTACTTCAAAATTTAATGAGAGTCCATATCAGTTAAAACCAGGACTCGAAGCAAAAACATGTCTGTCACCATGTGTTCATATTCCTTCTCAACTTCAGTTGTTTTGTTGCTGTTGCAGCCCGCTCGCAGTTCCAGGGGATGTCTATTGGCAGCAGCAGCATGCGGAGCAGCAGCAGACACAGCAGTAGCAGCAACTTCAGCGACCCCAACATCCCGCCGCTGACCTGGATGCAGTCTGTACTCATGGTCATCACAGCCGTCACAACGATTGTCTCAGGTCTGTTCACAGCCAAGCTGCCGTTACCTTGTCATATAATGATATATGAATATTTGTACAGTGCAAAAATCAAGTTTAGCGCTGCTCAGATGCAGATAAAGTTTTCCAAATATGCCATAATGATGATTAATTTATTGGAATTGAATATATTACATCTTTATGTTCTCATTACAGACATATTTAGTCCGTTCACCGAAGGTTACATATCACAGAAATCAAGACTGGTTATATGGCGTCGATTGAGGATAGCAGAGATGTGGATTGCATCAAGGTAAGAAGCTGACCATCTACCGATTCTCAGAGGTGGATACTAGCAGAGGATTTTCATCGACACTTTACTAGCTGTTAATACAACCAGACAGCATGGTTGAGTCTTTTCATTGAAGAATTATTCATCTGTTTGTAATTGTTGCTGATTTTCCACGTGTCATGTTGCAGGAGTGTGGGAGGTTTCTGCTGTCTATGTTTACCAGTGCTGTTGTTGCTGCCACTGTTGTTGGGATGTGAGTATTGGCTTGCTTCTGTTCCTGTGGTATAGCCATAGTCCAGTGTACTGTTCATGTCAATGTTCCTGACAGAGCTGTGTGCCTTCCACAATTGTGGGTGTCCTCTATGTCTCTTATGAAAGATTCCCGCAGTGACGTTAAACTCCTAATTCACTCAATCACTTATGTCTCTACCATAAGTTGTGTTGTGACAACAGCATCATAGGGAAAATGTACCAACCTACTTTTAGTTGCTGTAGTGGCAAAAAATACGGGATTCGGAAATTCATAGTTACTAAATGTGGCATTGGCATTGACATGATTTCATTCATAAATTGTGCTCTGGTGGGTGATGACAACCCTTTGTTGTAGTAAAGGTTACATTCGTATATTTTTCTGATGGTTGATCTTTTATTTAAGTTTGAATGAATTAATATTGTTAATTTTCTATCTTTCAGACCTGTACAGTGAAGAGTTGTTGGAGCAAGCCAGGTCGTCAATAGGGTCATTCCATCTGTTGCAGGTCAACAAAACACTTACACATACTGCACCGGTATGTCACCTGTCTCCATATAATAACTAGTCTGAGCAGTATCCTCAATATTTACACTCCGGTGAATTAGATTGATGTGGAGATTTAAAAATGTTAACTATCAATGTCAATGTGAAAATTGTCCATGATTTCAATTTTGGATACAACCCAAATCTGTACTATTCTGTATTGCATGGTACTTGATTGTTTCAGCTGCCGTACGTAGACCCCAGCACCATCAACATCAAGATCAAGCAGTTCTTTGACGAGAACCATCACAAGTACATGTCGTCTGGAGTGAGTCAGGAGGAGGTACAGAGGATAGCGCAGGGCATTGTGGCCAAGGAGCTGGAGGACATGAAGCTAGCACTGCTACAGGACATCCACCAGATCAAGGCCGACCAGGTCTGTACCTTGTAGCTTCTCTTGTAGAATCAGGAGGGATTCGGGTTGCTCTCTTAGCCAATGGGTAACTACTCTGACTGAGACCCCGAGATTACAAAACTTTCTGAGTAGGATTTCATGTTCAAGCTAAAAATTTACATGACGTTTTATGAACAAAATTTGTTGAGCATGAAATCGTACTCAGAAAAGTTTCATAATCTCGGGGCCACTAGGAGCATCATATCTCACCCTGCTACATTGCTTTTGATGAATTCGTCCCTTCTAGCTTCTGAATACTAGAATGTCAACATGATTTTGCTCGACATTATATTTGGTAGAATTGTTCTGTTGTAAATTCTTTGTATTTTACTCTTCCAGCGCACTGAACGTACAAATCAGCGGCAATCGTTCACCAACATTGACACGAAACTTCAAGATTTCCTTAACAGATTTGATGTAGGTATCAAAAAGCAATCTGCTATTGAACATAGTTATGTATCTGAAGTATAAAGTAGATATTTTATTAACGTATACTCTGGTAGATTTTCTCTAGTTTCTGGAGTTTTCTGATGGAAATCTATCCTGTTGATTGAGCTGAAACTGTACAAGTACATGTGTATAGTAGGGCAGAATTGTTCTCATATCCACTAAGAGATCATAGCACACAGATAGATGCGAGAGAGATGGTATCTTAGTTGATACCAGAGCTTTATGAACGGGCGTCCTGCTTTATTTTTATATTTATTTCTGCTTCTGTTACCTTTTCATGCACTGAAGTATTCATAAAATCTTCCATGATAATCATCTCAAATTTGTAAAAGATTCCTGCAGCAATGTTAAACTCCATAATCACTCCTTCATTCCATGATAATCCATAGAATTTGCCTAGAGAGTTGCTTATTTATTAGATAATAGATTACCGTTGAAAATCAATATTACAAGCTAAGGTTGTTTTAATTTTTCTTGCAGTCACTTGAAAACGAACTGGCTGCACTGCGAGCTTCAACTCAGATGTAAGTGGACATGCTATCTGTATATCTTCTCATTAATCTACCAGATATTCCAGTTGCTCTAATAACCTAGGGATGTGTTCATGCATACTTTAACCTGTCATTGTGGTACTGATGTTCTAGGGACGTGTTCATGCATACTTTAACCTGTCATTGTGGTACTGATGTTCTAAGGACGTGTTCATGCATACTTTAACCTGTCATTGTGGTACTGATGTTCTAGGAAGTCTGAGGGTCTGAAGACGGACTACCAAGAACAGATGGACATCCTGGAACAGCAGATGAAGACTCTGGGTGGCGACTTCTCCAACCTGCAGATCTCGCACCTAGAACTGCTGGCCAACGTGCGCAACTGTTGTAGGAACGACAGCTTCTATGCCCTGACCGTCCGCAAACATGTGAAGGAGATATTTGGACAGGTAAACACTGCCTTCTTACAGTGATGTGATTTGTATTTCTTTGTAAAGCTTTATCACATTTTAACATTATTGTAGATTGATAGTCGAAGAAGGAATTATGTCATTTTCTTTCAATTTTTGACAAGGAACATGAAGCATACCTACATTAAATTTAGATTGTATGTCTGCTTCAATTCCATTGCATAAAATCTGTTTTCTGACAATACCTATGTCTGCTCACCTTATCATTTCTGTTGGGTAGTAAATTGTAGGACTCTAATAAGCCAGTAGTTTTCTGTCATAATGGGTTTTTTAAAAGATGTTCAGTGGTAGATTGTTCTTACATCATGTCACCAAGTTTTGATGTAAAGATGCTTGATGCTATTTCATCTCCTATTACATGTATTGATATTTATTTGTAGCGCTTTGAGCATGCAGATTATGCATTGAGTCTTGTGCAATATTAATATACACTTATTATGTTATTATTATTATTATTATTATTATTATTATAGTGACTCGCATCTCTCCATTCTGATTGTTGTGTGTTCTCCATTCTTAAGGAGATATACTGAAAGAAAAATTTAAGGGAACGCATGTATTGTAACACGACATTGTTGCTAAGCGGTTCTATAACCTTT
>JAUTBZ010023674.1:627-19640 GCA_032361785.1 Lepetodrilus galriftensis
CCGTATGTTTCAGGATGGAAATATATTTGTTTATTTAATTCAACTATCTGACTACAGAATTAGGCCTATACATTTCTAAGGATGTTGAATAGGAATGTCAGTAAGATTTTCATGTTATGACATAGCTAGAAAGCAACTGGTCATTTACTTGTCCTGCATTGCAGTCTATACTGTCAGAACTGTAATGTATTTCTTAATTCCTGTCAAGTACTTCACACTTACTATAATTAAACATAGCCTACCATGGGTTTTTCTCACTTACCTACATATTTCAGCTCCAAGAAAATCGACGTATCTTATTGGCCAATTATATTTTTTTCGAAATCATTCCTCTCTAATTACATAGACTAAATTCTCCGCCACATCTAACTACCCTGTTTCAAATAGTAAAACATTAATAGGCAATTTCAGCTAGCATTTGTACAAATGTCAGATCTTACTGTTTCGTAAAGAAACTATACATGTTTCCAATTTCCACCTGTTAACCTCAGCATATGACTTCAGACCGTCCTATTACCTATTTTGTCATTGCATGGTTTCCGAGGTTCAAAATAGGATATGTGTGGGTCTTCTGTTGTGCACAAATGAGTGGGTCTGTAATCAGGGGATTTGAACAGATGTCAATGAGGCATCTTCGAGTTGATTGGCAACTGCACACATTTATTTTTAATTATAGACTTGAAGAATGCATAGATTGCACGAGATGACTGTGTGCGTTGAAACCGTACGTCTCAATTATCAAATATAATCGGTTTTTACAATAAATATTGTTTAAAATGTTTATAAATAAATATATGATTAAATGAATTATATATTGATTGAGAAGATTTTAAAGTATACAAATGACTTGAAAATTATATTCCTTATTTAATGTTTCTGTTAATTGAGAAAAATAATAATAGTAGTAGTAGTAGTAGTAGTAGTAGTAGTAGTATAGTAGTAGTAGTATAGTAGTAGTAGTAGTAGTAGTATATAATAGTAGCAGCAGCAGTTTAATAATACTTAATAAAGTATACATGCTCTAAAGTTTTCTCCTAGCTCTTATTATTACCCGGGTCAGTGACTCAGTGTGCATTACTTTCTCAACTCCATGGCGAGTATGCAATCCAAGCTGTCATTGCAAGCACTAGAAAGTTATCATACACACTATTCCATCTCATCCTAACGGGTACCCATTCACAGCTGGGTATACCGAAACAGAATAAATTTAACTAGCATAGTAGCAGCAGTAGTGACGATAGCGGCATTTTTCTCTCTCCACAGCACTACTCACATAGTATTCAAATACTACTCATGACTGTCAATGCTGAACATACGTTTATCGTTCATATCAATTTCCCCTTATGTAAATGCCACTACAGTGCTGTTGTGGGTTAAGTATCTGGGTGGAGCTCTTCCCAGCTGAGTCATACCCCTATAGGCCACGCCTTGGTATTGAACATGCTCAACAGACGTACCCGTACCCGTGTCTTATTATCCATTAGGAAAATAATATCAGAAAAAAACATCACTGATTTACTTTTATTGGATTCAAATTTCGATCCAGATCTATAGGATTGTATTTGAATAGTAACGTAAATTTATATTACGTGTGTTGGGCATGTTTCTGTCCAGTTACGTGATAATGGTATCGTAGAACAGCGGTAAGTTTGTACAGTGTATTCAGCGTTTCCGGGTGTTCTACGGATTCGGGAATGACCAGGAATACTGTTCGCGACATGTTCTAAAAAAGTAAACAATACCAAAACAAAATAGTTTTTATTTTCCAGAAGATAATGCTGAATTTCGAACGAAATGCACTTTATTATTACTAGAATCTGGGCGTTATTGCCAAATGTTAATTCATGCTAATGTTTCCACGAATACTAGTAAAAATAGCGATACCGTTATATTGATATCAGTCTCAATTTCAATGCTTTTGTTAGTAAATTCATACCTAATTTGTCACGGAACTGTTGTTTCTATAGCAACGATACATGCAGTTTCCTGTCACGGACCCGAGTTCTGCTCCTATGACAAATTCAAATTGGTCACGGAAAGCTGGCATTCGCATTTTAACAATGGAGTGTCAACCCTACTTTAGTGCAACATTAGACTGAATGTGAAAGAACGAGAATTAGATTATTTCCTAAATACGATTTTAATGTATATTTATCAGAGAAACAAGAAATCAAAGCCCTGGGAACATGTACTTCACAAAAGAAGGTACATTTGTTATTCAAGGTATCGGGTGCACTGTCATTATGAACGAAGTCGTTCAGTTACATGTTGTGGATATGGAACACAAAGCTTTTTTTTTTTTAATAATTCGGGAATTACGGGACAATATAAACTATAATACTTCAATTTGCATGTACTTGGACTTAGCTTAAACACACATATATTATACTTAATTGGCGTATGATTTAAAATCTGATACATCAAAGGCAAATATTCAATGGCCATAAGGGAAGACGCACTTTCATTGAGGTTAATGTGAATTTTTGTTATAAAAGAAAAATCTAGACAATATTTCAAAGGCCTTTAACAATACATTCATATAAGAACATTAATTCACAATAATTCAAAAGGTCATACGTTAATATGAAATTAACTGGTGTGTACTATTTTTAAAATGTGGCATTGCAATTATTTTGAGGGACATTTTATGATGTTTTTGTTGATGTGCACAGTAGCTCACGAACGCAAATTTGGACGTTTTCTAATTAATATATTTTTAATTAATTCAAACTTGAAAAGGTTACTTTAACGTTTGAATTCCATGAGGCCGAAAGGTTTCACAATTGTCCATTGTATGACTCTAGTTGCGTATTTTCCAGGATGGCTCATTCAGTGGAATAATTTTCCCTGTGTTGATTAACAGGTTTAGGAAGCAATAATTACATATAAGAACAAAGCGTTACTATCTGCTGGGTGTTTATCTACCTACCTGGCTGCCTCGGGGAAGAGGCAAATGGTTTTACATCTGGGCGGTGCCGACAGGTGTCAGCACTTTCCCGCTAACGTTGACGCATTTCGCACCCAAGTGGAATCCGGATTGCGAACCGTTCACAAACGAAATTAGATTTACGAAATTTGAGCATATTACTCAATTTGTTGAGTTTCCTTCATGTAAAAATGCACTTCCCGTTGGCACTCGACATATATTTGTTTTATTTTTAATTGTGATATTTTAAATTAAGTTATTAACAAATTTGTTTCATGCCCTATATTTTTAGGGACGAAAAGAAGAATTCTGCTACAAATGTAGGTAGGAGTATTCTTCTTTTTTTTCCCCACCAGAAAGATGTGTAATAAGTACAATTTAGGAATAATGTTCTTCTCAAATTACATTATGTCGTGTTTTACTTTAAATGTTTTGCTGCTAACTTATAGCAAAACAAGAGAGAGAAAAAAATTTACGATAAATTTGAAAGGATACTAAAAGGAAGAGGATATTCAAAATTATTACGTGGCACTGGGTTTTTTTTATAGGAAAAACAATTTAACCGTACTAGCCCCTTATTGACAGTCTATGCGTTGAAAAACACCCTCAACAAAACAACAACCAATGTATCCTTTGAAGTATGGCCCCAGTAATAATGAATATATTCAAAAGTCAGCCTTTACACAAGGAAACATTGTACAGGATAAGCAACTGTCCCGTATGAACAATTTATGCTTTGAAATCTGGACCCAATAGCTCTATTCTAACAAGTGCGAAGATGCATCAACAACAGATGTCACCATGACCTGAGAGCGTCACAATTCCCGTTGATCGTAAGGAGCTTGTAGTGTCAATGATGCAAGCACCTGCCTCTCTTATTCTGTGCTACTAGCAGACAGGTGTGGCCAAACAGCCGGGTCAGATTGTCCAGAGGGAGGTCGGATCAAGGAGGACCTCCATCACGTGGAGCAGCGGAACCTCCAGATCGCACTCAGGTGAAACGACGACTCTTGTTTGACGTCAAGCTAAACTCCTCACACTGCGCCGCTCGTGGCCCGCTGTGAATGGAGCCCCCGTATTGCATGCCGGGAAAAAGGTGCACATCTCCACCTCGGCGTCAGATTCCTCTCCGTCATGCGTGATTTGCACACGTGCAATTCCTGATCTAGCATCTACCTAGCAGCGTTGACTGTCGGGGGCGAGTTCTTTGTGTAATAATGAGGAAAAGTGACGAGTCGGCGTTGTGTAATTGTGTAATGGATTTGAATACCCGTGTTAGCTAATTAATCCGGATGTGCGGTGACGTCAAAGGCAAACAGCTTATGTCCGCGCATCTCACCCGGATCAACGAGTGCATCGGACTTTGTAAACACATTCCAGGTCCCCACAGTCTCTCTTCTGTTTTTGTTCAATGTCAAAAAATATATTATGTGACATTTACAAAATTCAAAGAACAAAATGTACGGACCATGGATCATGTTCCCGAAGTTGTCGTATACGTAGCGACATCGTAGGTTCTTGCACGAAGTACTTAACGGTGTCGTTATGTATACGATAGCTTCGGGCACTCGGACTGCATGATAAGGTGTAACTGATGTTTTACAGTATCTCCAACATAGGCCATAGACTACACCGTTCCCAAGGCTGGAGTTACGGTTATATTAGAGACATACTGTTTCGTACAGGAGAATTCTCGTTTTGATAATATGTTTACAAGTGGGAACTAATGCGCTTGTGTTAGAATATTTTCTGAGATGTGTCTTTATATGAAGTGGATATTCTCAAAAATAAACTTGTCGCTCTTGCATTCCATGTTTCATGAACGTTTCTCCCTTGATTTTTTATCTAGTTTAGTTGGTGTGAAATAGCACATTCAAATGCTATATAGTGCTCGTGTAAATAAACCTACAGCAGACCCCGGTATTCCTAGTTAAATTCCATGATTGCGTTTGTCTATTTCAACCATGTGGTATTTCAAATCTTTGCCCGCCGCTACGAATGTGTCATTTGATTCTTCTGGTGGCGACCAGTAATTGCTTCTTCTTTTTTTCTCCAATTTCAATCTACTATAAATTAAATCTTATTTCGTTTCCACTACTGTTCATAAACAAGAATCACTGAAACGAACCAAGATTTAATTTGTAATTTGATTGTAATAATGATACAAGTAATCCACCTCAGCACATCATCATTCAAATGATCTCCAGCTTGTATTGAGTGGGTGAATTATAGTTTTACGTCACGGATGAAACTCCAGTGTGTATGTTGTCATTACAAGGCCAATTATCATGTAGTTGTATATACATTTCCTCCATATATTCAATAATGTTACGTTGGTACTGTAGACTGTCACGTTAACCTCAGGCGGGCACGTGTCAACACGCACACAAATAAAACAGCACACTTTGCATATTTTAATGGACAATGTATTGCTTTCATGAAATGAAATACCAACAGTTTACAATACAAGCATTCCCATAATACAGCGGTGTAAACTATTTAAATTGTATATATATATATACACGTATCAAAGATAAGTCTTAACAATCTACACTTAAGATGTACTTAAACAAAGCAGGACATAAGCCCGGGTGTCAGTAGTTTATGATATGAAAGTAGGACTTAAAACATCATGCATAATTGGTCAAGTAAACTTGGTAAATAATTCATGCATAGTTTATGGATCAAATCACAGACATATTAATACATATAGTTCATGCATAGATGTTTAATAAGATGAATTAATAAAATACGTTGATATTTCAATATATAGGGTGAGAAGTGAAAGACTGATGCTCAGATTGTACGAATATTAAAAGGCACAATTTTGGATTTATGAATATTATGATAATAATGATGATGGAAGCACATGCTTTTTTTCAAGGTACATGCCTACTTTGTAAATCGCATGGGTCAATCATAAGTCTATATTACCAAACAGTTAATTGTCGACAACACTATCATATAATTATGTTAATCGTCGTTATGTTATCATTGTATGGCCTCACGAGCTACCGATATACTAGCTGCAGTAATGTTATCATTTTATAAGCAAAACCTTAATAAATTGTATCTAATTCTAATCAGCCCATGTCAACAATTCGCAAACTATTGAAGTGGGCGACGTCAGTACTGTAGACTACTAATGTACACTATCTCTGAATCTTACGTCTTAAATGCATTATTAAGTCACTATATCAATGCATTACATGCATAAGAACAAGCTCCAAGTACCCGTTTTCCCTATTGGGTGCCATCGTCATATGTCTTGTAGATCATGTCTGTCCTATATTCTAGTCTAAGCTTCAAAAACACGGAACAGAATATTCCGGTATGGTCTGCCGAGGGAACAGTTCGTAGCTACACAGGCATGCAGCGCCATTCGTATGTATATTATAAAACACAATGTACACAAATATATATGTACATAATTATTTACAGTTTGATTATACAATATCAAAGCTTGGTGAATACATAAACTGAGACATATTCTCTGTCCGCTGATGCTCCGATATATGGAGATATATCTCTCTGTGTATGTGTTAGCACCGGGTATAGCGGGGTGTTGGCAGGTCCACCCTGTCGTTGAATAGTCACTGGGATCACTCAGTCACTGACGAGTCACTAGGATCACTCAGGTTCCGACGAGTCACTTGGATAACCCAGGCACTGGTATCACTGGGATCACTCAGCCACTGACCAGTCACTATGATCACTGTATCGCCGATGAGTCACTGGGATCACTCAGCCACTGACCTGTCACTAGGATCACTGTGTCGCCGATGAGTCACTAGGATCACTCGGACAATGACCTGTCACTAGGATCAATGTGTCGCCGATGAGTCACTAGGATCACTCAGACAATGACCAGTCACTCAAGTTTGGGGATCTCGAAACTCAGGTGGATCATCCGCCATGAAACAGCAGATCAGGTTCCTTATCACAGAATCACGTGACACTTCTCTACCAGCAAGTCGTCTTCTTTGTCGTGTTTGCTGAGACCACAAGAAACACTGAGACCATTTGGAAAGGGGCGAGCCCAAGCTGCTGCAGAGAGAGCGACGTCGCCTTCTGCTGGTACGGGGTATCTATCACAATGAATAAATATCCGTTATATAGGACGCAATAACTAAACCTAGCACGTGCTCTTATTTCACAGCTTTCTTTCGTACGGACACCTTCTCTGGAGAGTCTGTTTTGGACGAGACACGACGTTCTTTAGGTTTGTTCAGGCCTATTCTCTTCAGGAACGACGGAGACTTCTCCATAGAACTTCCTTCGGACTCGGCCTCGGTGACTGTGGAGAGTGAATGGTTCAAGTCTGTATGGGAACTATCGGCGGAGTCTGGCTTCTTTAGACTTCCGATCTTATTAAGGAATGGTTTGCCTTTCTTCTCGGACAGTCGTCGTTCCTTCTCTGTGACTGGTGCTTCGGAATGGGCGGGTTTTGGCGTGGACACCCTAGACGAAGGCAGCCTGAGGCTGGAGTGACGTGTGAGTGGAGATGGTGTAGCCGGAGACATGGCTTTGCCTGACGATGGTGAAGGAGGAGGCGGCGCTTGTCTCTTGCTCCTCATAGTCAACGCAACGGATGATGCAGTGGGCGACATAAACGACGGCCTCGTCTTGCCTTCTGATGGAACTGGAGTGGCGGTCCTCTTGGATTCAGTCGAAGCGGTTCCGAGCAGGGAGCTTCTCTTGGAGGATGACACCCTCATGGATTGGGTTCTATTGAGAGCTGGAGTTGTCGGTCTTGAGTTGGATGCTGAAGGAGTCGTGGGCCGAGATGACGGGGTCCGGGTGCTGGACAATCTGCTCTTCGTCGAGGTCGCTGTGCTGGTGTTGGAGGAGATGCTTGTGTTCGATCCCTCTGCTTTGGATCTGTTCAGACTTGCGGAAGTTGTTCCCATGGATGTTCGGGCTTTCGTTCCTCGCATCGAAGTTCGGGCGGGCGTGTTACGTGTAAAGCTATGACCATCAGCCGCTCGAGTAGCGAGCTCAGCCCGCATGGACGCACGTGCAGTAATGTTCCGACTGAGTGGACTAGGTGAAGGAGTAGCTCGTCCAGTATCAGCACCAATTGAATCTGTCCTCTTCTTGGTCGGGGTGCTGCTGATGCTCTTCCTTGCGGAAGTACTGGCGGTGCCTTTCATGAAACTCGGGGTTGATCTGCTGCTCTTGGCTTTGGACTGCGATTTCTCTTTGGGTGTCGTTGGTCGCGATGTTCGAGGAGATGGTGCTTTATCAACACTGGTGCTTTTGGGTGTGACATCATCAACAACAGAGTCCTTGTCGCTCCAAGTCTCTTCTTTCAATGTCCCGTGTCCACTGTCAGGAGACAAAACAGTGTACTCCGCAGCTGAATCCACAGACGAGCTTTGGCTGGGTTGCGTTTGGCCTTGGCTGTTATATATTACGGCAGCTGTCCAGTTCTCTGTTCGTTGTTTACGACTGTCTTCTTCGGGCAGGGCTGACGACGTGACCAGGTCGTTGTTTGCACTGGGTCTGTTGTATCCAGCCCTCCTTGCCATCACAGGTGTACTGGAGAAATCCGAGTCCAACGTGCTGCTGAGTGAGGTTCTCTGTGAGACCGACATGCTCTCGAAGCCCTCGTCTCTCTCGTTGCTGCTTGCGTAACTGCTAGCGTAGCTGCTCCTGGACCCTACGTCGTTTCTCAGGTCCTCCTGGTCGTGATGCACGCGAGAGTGTGGAGACAGGTGCCCGTCGTGATCTGTAACGTTGTCGTACCCGCTCAACCTCTTCCTGTCACGCTTGTGTCGCCACTTCGCCACCTGTGCTAAGGGGTTCTCGTCCTCCTCGTCATATCTGAGGTTCCTTGCATTGAATTGGGCAACACTTGAGGAATCGTTACTATTGTAGGGTATAACAGAGTGGCCTTTCCTCATCGGTGAGACCACCTGTGTCTTGATCTTCTCCACCTCGACACTCTTCCGCCTCTGTTCGGGAGAGGAGTCTCCGTCGCTGAGGTTATCAGCTTGAAGTGTTTCAGTAGAAGTGTTCGTAGATTTGATGGAAAGACGGTTCTGACTCTTAGGGCTGTCGCTCTTAGCAGACGACGGGCGACGGTCGGGAATCTTCATCATTTCATTGTCACTATCATCACTGGGAACGTACATAGCATGCCTCCTGGGATCCATGGACAGACGACTAGAACTTCCTCGCAGTATAGCACGATTTGAATCAGTAGTGTCCGGGGCACTGCCACTGTTTCGCATCGTGTATTCAACGTTCTCGACCATGGCCTTTCTGGCCACGGATTCGTCGTAGCTCTTCGACCGACTCATACTTCCCATCTCTACATAGTTCTTCAGAGCTTTGTCAACCGAGTCCTTCTCGACGTTGCTCTTACACCGATCGGTATTGACGTCACTGTCTGTCTTCTTTGAGCCGAAGCGATCTCTGTTGAACTTCTGCTTGCCAGTGAGTTTGCCGGACTTCTCACCTTTCTCCTTCTCAGGACTGCCTCTGTTGGTTTCTGCCTCGCCGGTGGACTTTCTTCTAGGAGGAGGTTTCGGACTCCCTGGTGATTTATTCTCTTCCATTTCTGCCAATTTAGCTTCTTCTTTATTCTTCAATGCATACTGCACTTCATCAAGAGACACATGGGACCGTTTCTTCCTACTTTCTCTCTTAGCTTTCAGCATATTGTCCGTAGGGGTAGAGGCTCTGTCTTCAAGATCTGGCTTGGGAATGTTCGACACCAGAGCGGGACCGGCACTAACAGGTCGCATGGGTCTAGACACGCCAACATTGTCTATTTGTCGGCCAGTGTCTTCAATGCTCTTCAGCAACTTATCGATGTCAGTTCCCATTTTCTGACTAATCTTGGCGCGAATGGACAGCTCCGAGTCGTCCTGGGACCGTAGTTTATCATGCTCTTTGATGGATCGTAGGAAGATGTCGAGCTCAGCAGGGTCAAGACTACTCTGGAAACGTTTAGTCAGCCTTTCCCTGCTCCTCTCGATGATGTTAGCTGGGATGTCGTCCTGGTTCAACAGCAGCCCGCGGGTCTCCAGCTTTGACTTCTCGTCTATGGTTTCCAGAGGACGTGGAGACTCGGCCCCAGAGATGTTTGCTCGCCATCTGTTGGAGGACTTTGGAGAGTCGAACACGTCAGGGATGTCTAAACTCTGTGGAGGTTCCGGAAGCTTCCTTGATCGTCTCTCCGGCTCCTCTGCTGAAGGTGTTGTCTTGCTGGTATCAGGACTGTCAGTCTTCTTGTAAAGTTTGCGCTTGATTCTTTCAAGAACATCACTTTCTTCATCGGCTGTTGACGTCAGCGGCGTGCGTGGTCGGTCTGGATCTCCGCTGTAACGTCGTGATGTTGTCTTATCATACATGCTGCGTGTCCTTCTGAACGGGCGCACGGGAGGATCATCAAGAGTCTCAGAAGCTGGCCTGGTAGAAGACGACACTTTCACTTCCTTCCCGGAGGTCATGTCAGGAGAACGTCTGTTTTGCTGATCTGTCACCATAGGAGAAGGAGCCCGTTCTCTGTCTATTATGTCTAGGAAGCCCTTTCTGTCCTTCCTTTTTCTCCTCAAGCTGCCGTATCGATCGAAAGACATGTCAGGCCCCTTCTTGTCATCACCGACATTGTCATTTAGGAACTCTATTAGAGAAGCATCGTCCTCGGTAGCGTAGCTCTTCCTGGTTCTAGCTTTCTGCAGATCCGCATCTTCTATACTGCTGCAGGTGCTTTCGCCATCGGTTGTGTCCAGGTGTTTGTCGTCGTTCTTGTCAGACCTCCTCATGCTTCTCCTCATGCTCTTCCTACCAGAGCTGTTCCTCACGAAAGGACTGTCGGATCTAGTTCCAGGTGAAGCTTCTCCCGTGCCGCTGACAATGCCAGCCACCAGGTCCAGGTTGACCTTCTGGACTTTGGTCACAGAGAAGTTGCCGTCGGTGAACTTCTTGTTGCTGAATCCTGACCGGACGTCCGCTAGGAGCATGTCCACGATGTTGCCTTCTTCCTGGCCGACAGGGGAACTGCGGTCGATGTGCATGTCCGTAGGCTCTTTCAGAGTGTCGCCTGGAAAAAAGAACCACAGTGTTAAGGATATTGTTAATATACGGTTGGCATTGGAAAATATATATTTAAGAATGAAGAATGATTATTTAATCATTTTTATTTTTGTGTATGTTTCTACATGCTATTTAACTATATACTTTGCATTTTGTATCGAGCAGGTATCATAAGCTGAATTGCTTTTACCAAATCACTTAACATTTTTGGTTAATAACTATGCTTGAACTTAATGAAAATGAAGGCAATAATAAAAGTAATATAATAATAAAGAGATTAAAATTATTTTCCAGGCACTAGAATCAATACACTAGGTAGTAGGTAGTAGTAGGTGTATTTACAGAACACTTATCGGTAATGATTAGTTTGGTAGTTAGCTCAAGTGCTAAAATACTTCACATCAGTCAAGTAATAAATAGTGACAAAAATATTCACCTTGCTTCAGTCCTTGTTTCTTGGCATTCTCAGCTTCCTTCTGTTTCCGCCTGGCTTCAACCTTCTCCTCTTGAATACGTCTAGCATTGTTTTCCTGTAATTAAAATAATAAAAACATTAGCACAAGTTTTTGACCTAGGTTAAATATTGAATATATCATTCCAACATCTTTGTTAGCTTCAAATACCCGGTATACTCTCAGGAGAGTGAAGAAGGAAAATGATGACACACTGACCCATTGACCGGAGTAATAATTTATAGCTATCAGCACGCTTTGGATCGTGGATTTGGCGTAATATAAACGTGTACGTTATTGTTATTATTAGTATTATTATTATCATCATCATCATCATTATATTAGCATATATTACATATATTTTGTAAGCATCTACAATTTATTCCAATACTAACCTCAATTGCTTTCTTGAACCTTTCTCTGAAGACTTGCAGTGTCCTGAAACACTCCTCCACCTTGAAGGAGGAGCTTTCCTCACAGAAGAAGTCGGCCAGCTCCAGACGAAGCGCCTCGATGTCCTTGAGATCTTCCTGAAGCTCCAGTATCTCCTCGTTAGCCTCCTGCAATGAAGAATCCGTGGAATCAACATCAATGTAATCAGTGGAATCAACATCAATGTCATAACACAAATAATAAATCTTTTCGCAGGTTATCAAATACAGATTAAGTGTATTCAATATCAGTGTAATCACACATCAACAACACAGTTTTTCCAAGATATTAGAGTTATTGTTTTTATATTTCTTGGTCTATATTTGAACATTACAAATCATTCTTCATTGTTTTTGCTTGGGGAATCACAAAACTATTTATTTAATATCTCCGACTATGACAAACAATATTAATAGGACACAGGTATAACACCCACGTTGTCTGAGTTCCACGTTAGCTGGTCCACGCTACGGCCTGATGCAATGCGTGTATAATATGCATGTTAAGCAACTCGATAAATATTGAGATTGTATATGGTTTCTCCACAATCAGAACTCGACGAAAATATCAATAACTTCAAGTACGCAAAAAAAACAAGCCTTTTGGTTGAAAAGTCAATATATCGGGGCGTTTTTCTCGCGGGTTAAGATGGCCTATCTGTATCGGATGTCAGCGTGGCTTACACGGAGAGGTATTACATATATTGAGCACGTCTGAGTACACAGTGTGAAGTAATACATGTCTTCATAACGTATGCTTACAAGTTGTACATGTATGTATATTCATATTGTCAACAACAGTGCTATAACCATGGCCTGAATCTCACGAAAGAATTGTACTAGTAGTCCGTGCGGACATCAAGGCTTACGTCACTTCCTGTTAATAGTAAAGCTATGGTGTATGACCTAACTTACGCGCGGACTAAAGTACGACACTTTCCTGACACGCAGACACGGTAGTGTTTAATGCATTGTACTGAGGAATATGGTTCTGATTCACAGCCAAGCAATATGTTCAGGCAATGAAGATGGAAAACACTTGTAAATCTACCGTATTTTATAGATGGAAACAATTAGTATGTACATGTATTGTTATTCTTTTAACCCTCTCACTTCTGGATTAAACACAGGTACATCATTTTAGGGCATCTCCGATTACCTCCAGCGGGGAAACAGTTAATATAATTTACCACATGTTCTCCACGAAGCCTTCAAGTTTGGATTATGAGCTATTAAATAGCCAACAAGAAATACTCGGTAATATATAGGTTAAAAGAACATTCTACTCACCATAAGGAACGAAGCCATCTGCGACTTGAAGTCGTCTCCCGTCTTCCCAATCTGGTCCGAAATGTCCTTGACCTTGTTGGTGATGCTGTTAATGTCCGAAATAAGGCTGTCCATGGAGGTGCTGTAAGAGAACGCCGAGCATGAGAAACACGTGCAGTGTTATTTTTAGTGGTCTGCTAATGGTGGTGACGTAACGACATACGGGGTCCAAATCTCCTCACAGCGGCATTCACTGAGGGTATCCTTGTAGCTATTTATCTGACCTGGGAACGAGAGTCGACGACTGATAATGTTACGTATCAATGTGCATTATATTCACATTAAGTATAATTTGAACGCATATGCCTCGTCTGTATGATAACCGTTATGTCCTCTGGATGATTTTCCACGCTTCCAATGTGATTAAAATAACATCGATAGTTATTAAGGCAATGTCCAACTGCATATACTTTGGAATTTTAAGTCTATCTGTTTTATAAGCATTTGATCTCTGGAAACAAGTACTACAAAAACAGTAATTTCGCAATTGTTAACCGCCGGATTTTGACAGGAATTTATCAATATTTATATAAACAATACTTTGGTTCATAGGTACAGTACAGTTTTACCAAGGTTTATATGTATCTAATTACACAAGTAACAGCATGCAATGCAGGTAGAACCCATGGAATGTGCAACGATGACAACATCTGCAATGTTATTCCACCGGCCGTCAGGTTTTGGCGTGTAGCGTCCATGAAACGTTGGAAAATGATGAGTGACAGTCTGTCAAACATGCCAACGAAACATTGCATTTATCTGACCCATCGTACACCGGTAGCTGTGCCTTTGAGCGCGGGGGTGGGGTGGAGGCTGGGGGTGGGTTGCATATTTACCACGTGACTAGAGTAACGTTACCCATGCTAGCACCGAACGACACGGTCTAACAACACGACCTGAATAACATTCGGTCATCATGCGCAACTACGAGGGTTAATGGGTAACACAAGTCACCGTGTACAACTGTATGGGTTAATGGGTAACACGAGTCATCACGTAATTTCGGACGGCATATTGATATGGGTAAAAGGGAGGCTGTTGGAAACTGCTTATGAAGAAGTCCGTCATCAGAATTTGTTTGTTATCTATTGGAGAATCATGACAGAAACTACTGTACCCAATGGTGTTCGCTTGTTTAATTTTTAGTAATTGATTTCCAAATGGAATATTTGAGATCAGTGCGTGCATGAGACAGTGAACATAATGCTGAATCTTAAACACTAAAACCCTTTAGTAATGCGTTTCAAGGCAATCTACAACTTTTTATTAGTAGGCTATGGACAAATATTGTTCAACCTACCCAGCAGCATCCTTTAGAAAGGTCATCTCATCTGGGAAGGCAAGTAGTTGAGGATTTTTCTCCTCTGCCTCCTGGTAAATAAACAAAATGCAAAATGTTTTAATTACAAAGTAATATAAAATAAATGCCTACACTACATTTATTTTAAACATAATTTTATCTAAATGTATATTAAGTAGACGGTTAATGTTCTACCACTATTCATGGAAATCATTGCCTGAAATCTCGCGATGAAATCTCGCCGTGAAGACAACGGAAATCAAGGGATTGCTCACCAGTGCAACGTAATGCAGGAGGTTCATCCGGGGCTTGTTGGCTCTTATTTCAGTCAGCTTCAGCAGTGACGACAGTTTGAACCCGGCTGCGTTACCTGCATAGTTACCCTGGTAACATAATAATTTAATAATTAACGTGTGCAATATTTGTGATATTGCCTTGGTTACTTTGATACAGAAACACAATCTGCATAAAAGTTAATTATAACCAAAGTAATAAAAAATAAAAGTGCAGCGATATGAAAATACCGCGTCTTTTTAATATTTTGGGCGTAACATGTCAATGTTTACATAGGAATTTAATTTAGATAATAATATTTTTCTTTAATCATTCTGCTGTATAAAAAAGAACTAGTTTAAACTGCTTTATAGGATGAGTAATCTTCGCAATTGTACTGCGAGAATCCGGGCCATTGAAATGCTAATCAACCATTCATCAAGACATCTGTGAGAGGTAAAATGACGTACTTTGCCTTAACGTTAGTAGATACCTAACACCTTAAATAAAGAAGACGGTATCGTAAGTTATACTGCAGTGGTGTCATAACGCGTTGAAGGCAAATACATGGAACGATTGTGCCCTATTGTGCCCGATACTTAATTCTAGTCAATTTCTGCTCTGTCATCGTGTATTATGTACCATGGCTCTCAAATTCACCCTCATGATAGCATATATTTCACAGAGAACTGCATCGTATTGCATGACGCGCCCGGGACTATTTTACGGTGGCAGAAGGTGGAAGGATACATAGTGAACAGTCCACTCTCGTTATTTGCTGAACCAACGTAAGGTCGTGTCGCTTTGTTGCCCTGTTTGTTAACTTTCCCTTGAACAAATCTGCGGGGCACACTAATGTGGCTTTAGCAAACGTAAGTGTGACGGTTAAGTTACGGACTTGAACTTACGGCATTCAGGTAGTTCCCTGCAATCAACACGAGGTAGATCAGCTCGCGCAAGGAGCGGCTCTCTTTGATCTCTGAAATATACGAAACCGACTGATTAGTGCACAATGCTGGGTGGATTAGGCTAATACATTGTAATGTGCGTCTATGGACGCGATTAACATTAAGAATTTCATGACGCCTGGCCTGCTGAAATAAACATCATTATAAACAAAGAGCTCGATGAACCGTGAGATAACGGCTAATATATAGCATAAAAGCACGACTTAAGTGCATGCAATTGTAAACAAGCAGAAAATCGTGCTGAAAGTAATCAGTTATAATCAGTGAATGTCTTTTCAATAGTTTCTAAAACGTACAAAGTATTTAGGTGCATAAGGTGGTTGAAACCTTGTGCTCAATGTTCTCCTGTACGAAACCGTGCAGCACTAAGACACAAACGGGGAAACCGGAACTCCAACCTTAGCAATGGTGTAGTCTGTGCATAAGGCTACAGCTGGAGATAAAGCCTAACTTAAAGTTTCATTAAATTTGAACACTAAATTTTGAAAATACAAGTCTGCCAATAGGGAGCGAAAGTTATATTTATCGATCATCAATAACATTAACTCCAGGGGAAGGGAAACTGGTACTTTTTCAGACGCGCTCTGTGCTTACCACATGTTTGTATTCAGAACCTAGTCGAAATATAGTAATGAGTTGCCAAAGGCTAAAGCTTCTGCAATTTCTGCACCGCCCAGGCCCCGAGATTAAGAAACTTTTTGAGTACGATTTCATTCTCAAGCTCAGATTTTATATAGGGATTTGTGACGTCAATTTCTCAATACAATGACACACGAAATGTAGTCGTCTGTGATAATCAAATTATGCTTTTCGATCATTTCCGTTTTCTTACATTATCAAATACATCAACATCTTGTTAATATAAATAGCAGCGTAGCAAATAATTTTAAAAAATAAAATAAAAAAGTTAGAGAATTCTTAGTATGTTCTGACTTATTACACGTACATGTATTCCTAACTTGTAAGGCTGGCTAAACTCCTATTTAGTCTGGTTATACTCCTATTTAGCCTGGTCAATGTTAAACATGTCGACGTCTTCGGCATTACATCATTGCTCTTACTCAATATACTCTAGAATTTGAAGTGCAGAGATCTATAATAACACGGCTCTGTTTAGCTTGCCTGGGTTATATGTGTGCTGTATTATATCTACTAATAAACTCCTAACCGTGTGATCGACATGGCCGCCGGGATTACGTCACAGACCAACACGAGAGAGGACGAGACGAGAGTTTAATTAAGTGACCACACGACTTCACACGCCTACAGCTTATAGGTTAATCAGGTTCTACAGCACATGCAGGAAATCGACGGTGTCAGGTTTCAAAATCACTTTAGCAAATCCACCTTTCCAATTATAGAGTGAATAGATGGTGTGTCCAGAGCCGTTATGCACACAGAAGGAGGGAAGGGGGAGGTTTGACCCGCGAAATCCTGCACCGCTAATGACCGGGAATAGGGGATGACCCATCCGCGAGGGGGCTGGAGAGATTTGAAAGGAGCAAACACATGACCACGTCTGCATGTTCACAGCTGTTATAATTAGTGCAGGTTAACGCGGCCTCAGACACTCGACATGCTTTGCGTCGCATTCTTGAAATACTGGTTTTGGTTAGCTGGTGAGTGCACGTGTATGTGACATAAGGAGGGAATAATATTCGCAATTATTTAATAACATAATTATATAATCTAATAGTGTAACATAATAACAAATATAACGAATACAGTTTCAGCAATATATAATATTCCGCTTTTTATTGAGCATCATCGTGATCATTATTACGATATAATTGTAATATACGTTACTGATATATACGTTAACGTAACGTACCTTTAGCAGCAGCGATGATGGCTTCCACAGAGGGCCCAATCCATTCCATATTGGAGTGAAACTCTTCCTTGATAAGCATCCCGTCAATCCTCAGCTTGTAGCTGCGAGTGAGAAAACATACCCACATACATTACAAACATGCCCACATACATTACAAACATACCCACATACATTACAAACATACCCACATACATTACAAATATACCCACATACATTACAAACATGCCCACATACATTACAAACATGCCAAATGCATCCCAATCACGAATATAATTTATTACACATATTTGGAATTATTAAACTGGAATTGATGCATTGTTAATGTTTACTATCATACGCTTTCAGTGTATTATTTGTGTTTTGTTTTTTTAACTTATATTTTCTGTTTATCTTTGTTTATTTTGGTTTAATTCTTGTTTTATTGATAGTATTAACGTTTAACTCGTCAGGGATACCTTACAATGAAGTTATAACACGCTTCAAAAACTTTAAAAGACAACGACGTGTGTACATATATTTGCATCGGTATTTATCTGATTTACTGCTCTATAACACTATGTAGGGGGTAGCTATATGTCTACTATTTCATTTGATGAAGTAATCCTTCTAGAACTATTGATACCAGTAATTAAACCGATCAAAGGTATGGTTAATGACCTGCCTAGACGGCCTTCAAACGGACATATGCCTGTCAGATGTATACGGTTTAATGTCGATGTCTTAATTTGATACGTTTGCGTTGGTTCAATTAAACCCACTGCTATAGGAATACGTTGCCTCACACCGTGGCCATTTAATAGAAATGCGTCAAAGAGGTCATCAACAGCGCCCAAAGACGTTACGATTGCTACGAGACAGTTCAGAAGGTCTTCGAGGAGGACCTCTTCAGAGCGAAGGAGACGTCACTTGACAGCAATAAACACAACTATTTCGTTTGTGGAGATACTTATTTTGATGTATTATGGTTCTGTTTTACTTCTACATAGAACAACAAGACGCATAGATGTATAGGTAAACGTCAAATCCCGTCTAAGCGGTCAGTAACTGTCGTATTATTGCAAAGGAAAATCCGGATCAAAGGCCTATCGGACCAATAGTTAAGCCAAGTGTGGGGCAACCCCGGGCCTGCCCTGCGTGAGATATGGGACGTGCATCGAGGCTTGGACGGGCCAGTACAGTCGTCCAGCGTGTCCGTGTAATAGCTGACCGATGAGTCATATAAAGTATATACACCATGTGTGTGCTTGCTATCGGCTTTCTCGGTAGGTAAAACGTTTAACAAATGTGTCCACCTTGTTCGTGGTCTATTGAGGCCGTTTTGGACACGGCTGGTTACAGCCGGGACAGTTTTAATACAACCGTAGCTTCTTTTTTACATAGTGTAGCACGGTTGTGATTTCTTTCCCATACCTTCACCATTATAACCCAAATTATCTTAATCCCAGTAACCTATCGAG
>JAUTBZ010023785.1:0-19637 GCA_032361785.1 Lepetodrilus galriftensis
GCACGAATATCTAAATGGCTAAAGTCAACAAAATTACTGGTCGTATCCCTCGAAAAACTTTTGGCATAGTTGTCTATTGAAAACAATCCTTTTTGAATTTTTACGTCTTGGATTGTGAGCATCAAAGGAATGCTATCATTTGTGCTTGTTGGTACATCTGTCACAACTTGATAGGAGGAGTCTTGCGTATGTTTATACAATGAAAAGGAAGGGCTAGTAATATTGATGCTTTTAATGGCAAACATATTGCGATCTAGATTAATAGAATCTACTAGTATTTTTCCTTGAGCAACATAAGCACTAAAATTTTTATTTGTGATATCATTTTGATTACTCACATGTATGTCATTCAATAAAACACTTTTTAGCGCAAGCGAAATCTTTTTCTTTTTCTTTTCTTCTTTTTCATTGCCTTTGAAATAGTCCAAAATAAATTGTGCATTGTGAGAAGTACTGTTGGCTGTTCTTTTAATATTAAGATTGGCGCCAGCAATTTCAATATCTTTAATGTAAATATTATTATAGAAAAGAGAGAAAATACCTTGGTCTAATGTGACTTGTATTTTCTTAGCTTGTAGCAAGGTGTCTTGTTGTTGATCTTCAACAATGAAGTCCTTTAAGAAAAAACCATTGATCATGCTGAACTTGAAATCAGAGATGGAGATGTGGGTTTTTAAATCCTTCTCCAATTTTGAGATAGTTCTATTTTTAATATAATTCTGTGTAGCTGGAAGTTGTAAAGCCGCAAAAATAAAAAGGAAAAGAAAGAGGAAGAAAATAACAATTCTTTTTGGCCATTTGACTAGAAACAGGTAGAGTCTTTCGGACGGTGTCCGATTCTTCTTTTTTCGCTTCTTTTTTTGTTCCTGCTGCATGTATTTTATAAACGTAGAAAAAGCCATCTAGTTCCCCTGAAAATCAATGGTTTAACGCAAGTTTAACGTTTGATTTTGTAGGTGGAACGAACAATGGTAGTTGCTTCGGGGAAGTATGGATTGAAAATCGCTCAAAGATAGCAATTTATTTTGGCTTTTTGGTCCAGTTTGTCAGTTAATCGTTTCCTCGAATCCTCAATTCTTCAGTTCCTCAATTCTTAAAGAAAAATCAACCAAAATAGAAATGGATGTAAGGAGTCAAGACGTATTGGATGCTGCATAAGTCGTAGGTTCAAAGTAGCAGCTTTTGCGCAAGCTCCAAATTCAATGAACTAATGTGATATCACCAGCAAATTGGATGATTTCTCCTTGTTCCAAAAGGATTTTGAAACGGTAAATATAGACACCAATTGGGGCTTTTTTATTGCGAGAACGGCCATCCCAAAGATGTGATCTAGAGCCTAGTGGGATATTCTTTTGGTGATGAATAATTGAGCCCCACCGATCATAAATCGAGAAGTCTACTATTTCTCCCAGTACGCCAGGTCGAACCTCAAGCCCGAAGAAATCATTTAGTCCATCTCCGTTTGGAGAAAATGCATTGGCAACATAAAATAAATTTTCAATGGTACAGGCTTCAAGGTCATCAGGTAGTAAACATTGTTGGCAAAAATCTACTATAGATTCTCCGAAAGGAATTCCTGCGCAATCTAAGCAGCTAATATCAAAAAGACTGTCTGTTTGAAGCAAACATTTTCCGCAGATATCGATCTCTTTTTCGCCGTAAGGCAGTCCTGAACAGTCGCATGGAGAAACCTGAATATTAATCTGTGCGGTGTCACTAGGACAGGGTGCAAATTTATCTTTGACAATATGTGTAAAGGTGAAAGTCCCTGTATCTATTGCTATGAATTGCTTTCCATCCCATCCATCTCCTTCCCAAGAACCATCGGAAAAGGTATTTAGATTGATGATCGAATCCATGCAAAGTATGGGTAATGTGACGTCTGCGTTAACCTCACAATTGGCTCCTTCGATGCCATATACTCGAACTAAATCGAAACCTGGAGCGGTACCTTTATTATCAAGTCCTACTATTTTAATGGCATTCACTAATCCCGTATAACCAATATCTGCCAGGTCGATGGAGTTTGTTTGACCACCATTGATTTTACCAAAATAAGTGAAACTTAACCCCATATCAGAACTTACAAAAATATCTGCAAGCTCGTCTGCACTGCCTTGTTCTTGAATGAAAATATCATTTTGGTTGGGTGCGTCAAAAATAGTATTGTCTGTAAACCCGACGGTAATATAACTCTCTCTTGTTATGCTCACAAACCATGGATTATTACCCAGACAAATACTTGGATCTACTTCAACCAATTCATTGGTCGCATCAATACCATAGAAGTTAGGAAATATTGGGTAGGTACTACTGTAGTAGCTGTCAATGATAATGTCTGCGTACTGAACTTGAGCAATACCTCTTTGGAAAAGTAAAAGTAAAACTAGAGTTAGAAATTTGGCAGCAGTAGTCATCTGTCAAATATACGAATTATAAGACTTACATGTCCTAAGTTTGTTCTTTTTGTCTTGGAATTGCTATCTTGGAGCGGATTAAGTAGGTTCATCAGAGGAAATCGCAATAACCTGAACGACCTCTGGAACATTATTCATAACAGCACGAGAAATTCCTGCTCGTAAAGTCATTTCGGACATGGAACATAGCTTGCAAGCGCCTGTATATCGAACGACCAATACCTTATCGGCACGTAATTCCACCACTTCTACATTGCCTCCGTCGGCGATGAGGTGCGGCCGAACCGTATCAATGGCATCTTCAATTCTTTGTAGGACAGCTGTTTGTGGCATGTAATTGTGCTTTTCTGACCTCTATAACACCATTGGCTTGAAAAGGTTGAATGACCTTGGTTTAGGAATATATTAGATATTAGCTTGTACACTTGCAGGATAATCTTATCTGTTCGATCTTCAATAGCTAACGAACCACCATAATAAAATTAGAACAGTTACCGAAAGCGAATAGCCTTGATAGGAGAGATTTTATTCACTAAATAAGAGGGTAGGAGCAGACTAATAATAATCGCAACCACCACCAAAATATTAATCAAAATAATAGCAGGATAATTCATGTCGATTGGGGCATAAGTCAAGTAATAATGCTCCTCGTCGAGCTTCAAAATATGGGTGTATTTCTGTAGGAAGGCCAAACCAAAGCCAAGCGCATTCCCAATCAAAAGCCCATAGAAAATAATATAAGCAGCTTGATAAATAAATATTTTCCGCAAGGACCAGCGGGTCGCTCCGAGTGCGGAGAGAATCCCAATCATATTCGTTCGCTCCAATATTAATATTAATAATGACGTAATCATATTAACAATAGAAACGACTAGCATCAAGATGAGAATGACATTTTCATTAATGCTTTGGAGCTTCAGCCATTCAAAAATGGCGGAGAATTTACTCTCAATCGTTTGGGCATAGAGATTATTGGGAAGTACTTCATAATATAAATAAGTCTGCATAATATCTAGATCGTCCAAATCCTCTACATACACTTCTAGTGTGCTGACTTCATTGGGCGCCCATTTTAATAATTGTTGTAAACGCCTTAAATCTACGAGCGCCACTTTTTTGTCAAACTCTTCCATTCCTGTTTTGTACATACCCGAAACTTGGAATCGCTTCCGCAATTGTTTGCCCGATTTGACAAAGTAGATGATCATTTTATCACCGACTTTTAGTTTCATTCGGTTGGCCGTCTGCACGGAAACTAAAACATCTTCGGTAATAGAATCACGAATAGCAGGGAGCTTACCTTCTTTCAGATATGGCGACATATATTGCCAATCGTAATCAGGCCCTACACCTTTTAAAACGATACCTTCGATGGAGTTTTTGGTCCGAATAATTCCAGGTTTATAGATAGTGCCATGTACGCTGGTCACACCGCCCTTGGAAGAAATTTCCTTTAAGTTGTCATCTAGCATCGTTGCTTTGTCGATGGAGTTTAGCACATGAAGCAGCGAGTCGGTGACCTCCATTGGGACTTCATCCAAAAACCTTCGGGCACCCATATCCGTGACATGCATGTGTCCCCAAAAGTCAAACATTCGATGGGAAATTTCTCGCTTAAATCCACCGATCATTGAAGAGGCCAATATCATGACTGTGATGCTGATGGCCACCGTAAAAGTAGCAATGCGCACGATGATTCTCGAAAAAGAAGACTTTTTGGAGAAGGCGATGCGTTTAGCGATGAAATGTGAAAAGTTCATATTTTGCGTAAGCTTAGCCACAAAGCTAATAAGAAACTACCTATTGTTTTTCATTATCATAAGATAAACGTGCTATTTCCATAAAATAAGGTACTTTTGTGGACTGTTTGATTTTTTAAGTCGCTAAAACGAGATATGAATTTTTTAGAAGAACTAAAATGGCGTGGATTGATTCATGACCAGACGCCCGGAATTGAAGAAGAATTGTCACAAGGTATGAAGCTTGGATACATTGGTTTTGATCCCACAGCGCCTTCAATGACCATCGGAAATTATGTGCAAATAATGTTGCTCAAATTCTTTCAATTGGCTGGACACAAGCCAGTAATTTTGATGGGTGGAGCCACGGGACGTATCGGTGACCCTTCCGGAAAAGACGCAGAGCGTACATTGAAATCCTATGAAGAACTGGATAGTAATTTGACGCATCAACAAAACCAATTAGCTAAATTCTTGGATTTTGAGGAAGGGGAGAATAAAGCTGTTATTGTCAATAATCTGGATTTTTATAAGGACATGAATGTCTTAGATTTTCTGCGTGATGTTGGAAAGAATTTGACCATCAATTATATGATGTCCAAAGATTCTGTTAAGAATCGGATTGAACGTGGACTTTCTTTTACGGAATTTAGTTATCAACTTTTGCAAGGCTTTGATTTTGCTAAGTTGTACAAAGATTTTGGGTGTACCATCGAAATGGGTGGCTCTGACCAATACGGTAATATAACAGCCGGAATTGAGATGACACGGAAGTTGCACAGTGCCAAGGTATTTGCGGTCACAACTCCTTTGTTGACAAAAGCGGACGGTACGAAATTTGGAAAATCGGAAGGTGGAAATATTTGGCTAGATCCAAAGTTGACTTCTGCTTTTAAGTTTTACCAATTCTGGATTAATGCTAATGATACTGATTTGCCGAAGTTTTATAGATATTTTAGCTTGCGCAAAAAAGAAGAAATCCTAGAATTAGAGATGGATTATAAAGCCGATCCTCAAATGTTGAAAAAGCTATTGGCGGAAGAATTGACAGTTCGTATTCATTCCCAAGAAGCTTTTGACTCTGTGTTGAATGTGACGCAATTATTATTTAATAGAAAAGCTTCTAAAGAGCAATTGGAAGCTTTAAAACTGGATGATTTAGCAATGATCAGCGAAGAGATTCCTAGTTTCTTTTTAACGAAAGCAGATTTTGGGGAAGGGGTTAATATTGTGGATCTCCTTTCGGAAAAAACGAGTATGCTATCTTCAAAAGGGGAGGGACGAAGAGCAATTAAAGGAAATGCAATTTCCATTAATAAAGAGAAAGTTACGGACGAAGGATTTATGATTATGCCAGAAAACTTATTACACGATCGTTTTGTGATGATAGAAAATGGTAAGAAGAATAAATTCATGATAGTCATCAGCTAAGTATTAAAAATAGAGTCATGGCAAAATTTTACGAAAAAAACAATCTTCAATTAGGCATTGGTATCGGTTTGATATTGCCCATGATTGTTTGGGGCATTTTGAATGTCGTTTATGCACTGCTTGCGCAAAAAGGGCTAGTACATACAAATCTGAGTTCCAGTTTTAGTGAACGCACGATTGGTTTGTTAGCAATAGCGGTCAATGTAATACCGATGCGTTATTACCAAAAGAACAGATACTTTATTAATACAATGCGGGGTGTGACTATTGCGATGGCGGTATTGGCATTTATTTGGATGGTTTATTATTTGCCAGAAATGTTTGCAAAAGCATAAAATATGAGTGATAGAATATACCTAGACAATGCAGCATCTACGCCAGTAGCCCCTGAAGTTATTGAGTTGATGACGGATATTTGGACAAATGATTTTGGGAATCCTTCGTCTATTTATGCGGAAGGAAGAAAAGCAAGAATGATAATTGAAGGCGCAAGAAAGACGGTTGCCAATAGTATTCAGGCTTCCCTCGGAGAAATATTTTTCACTTCTTGTGCGACGGAGGGCAACAACATGGTCATTAAGAATGCAGTGCGAGACTTAGGGGTTGAATTAATTATCTCTTCGCCAACGGAGCATCATAGTGTGTTGTATAGTTTGAATGTGGTAGAAAGAGATACGGATGTTGAAGTTATTTATTTGGATGTAGATGGTTATGGACAGATAGACTTGCGCCAATTAAAATCTTTATTAGAAGCAACAGATAAAAAAGTATTGGTTTCTTTGATGCATGTGAATAATGAATTAGGAACAAAGCATCCGATTGAGGCTATTGCTAATTTGACGAAAGAGCATGGCGCATTATTTCATACCGATGCGGTACAAGCTTTGGGTAGTTTTGAAATAGATGTTCATAAAACGCCTATTTCTTTTTTGACCTGCTCAGCACATAAATTTCACGGTCCAAAAGGTGTTGGTTTCGTTTATATCAATGGTAATAATATTATCAAACCGATGATAGATGGAGGTGCGCAAGAACGTAATATGCGAGGGGGGACGGAGAACACTGCGCAAATAGCTGGTTTGGCTTTGGCATTGCATCTAGCATTGACGCATAGGACGGAACGGATAGCACATATCGAGGGATTAGGTTCGCACCTAGTAAGTCAATTAAAATTAAAAATTCCTTCTGTACAATTTCATTCTAATTTAGAAGGAGAAAGACATCCTAAAATTATTAATTTTTCTATCCCTGCGACACCTAAAGCAGAATTGCTTCTATTTAATTTAGATATCAATGGCATTTGCGCAAGCGGCGGAAGTGCTTGTAGTTCTGGGGTCGAATCTGCTTCGCATGTATTAGAGGCTATCGGCTTGTCGGAGGATAGACGTGCTTTACGTGTTTCCTTGTCTCATAATAATACTATTCAAGAAATAGATTTATTTATTAATGTTTTGGAAAAGCATTTGTAGTTAGCAGATCGCTAAGCCAAAAACATATCCACAAGCTAGGAAAATATCTGCTTTTTTCTGGAGAAGCTCACCAATCTTTACGCAAGTTTACGGCAACTATGCTCCAAGCTTAGCGATCTGGAAATGAACTAATCATTGGATTGTGTAATCAGCGGATCGCTAAGCCCGCAGGGATTGGTGAGCCCAAAACAGATCCTGAAAGCTAGGAAAATTCCTACTTTTTTTTCTGGCGAAGCTCAATCCTGAAGCTCGGAAAATCCCTACTTTTTTTCTGGAGAAGCTCACCAATCTTTGCACAAGTTTGCCTACGGCAACTATGCTTCAAGCTAGCGATCTAAAAATGAACGTAATCAGTGGATCCCTTCTTCTATTGCACTACAAATTTATAAACAACATTTTCCTTTCCACCAGACATTCTAATAAAATAAGTACCTGTTGCATAATCATGAATATCCAAGGATACTTCATTTTGATTTTGCGAAAGTACCTTTGGATTCCATTTTTGTCCGACTAAATTGGTCACTTCAATTTGTAATAAGGATTGATGATTAGCTGGTAACACCAAATTAATCGTTTGACTAGCGGGATTTGGAAATGCTTTACCTGCGATAGTTTGAAGGCTTTTAGTAGCTGTTAATTTTTTATATAATTGGTGAACCTTTATTAGAAATGGAGATAAGTCAGAAGAAGTTCCATCGTTAGATTGGATAGCAATTGTCAGTCCTAAAGCAGGGTCATGGAAGCATGCAGAGCTATAAATAATATAACCACGATGTCCAAAAACAGGTTGATTATCAATATAAGTTTGGTTGATTCCTAGTCCATAAGAATCTGAAGGAACCATGGTTAGCATCTCTTCTAAACTAGATTCAGATAGTACCTCACCATTTAAAAGAGCTGTAAACCAAGTTGCAACCTGGGTTGTAGTACAAAAGAAAGCACCAGCTGCCCAAGCAGAAGAATAGACGGATTTTGGTGTTTTTCCTACAGCATCCAAGTCTATACTTAATCCGCCTAGAGGGAACCAAACATGTGCAATTTCTCCTGTTGTGGTTTCATAAGGGTTTAGAAAAATATTATCCAAACCTATCGGTTTAAGCAGCTTGCTTCTAACAGCTTCATGAAAAGATTTATTGCTGGCTTTTTCGATTATCAAACCAGCTAAAACATAATTAGTATTAGAATATTCCCAACCATTACCTGGTGAGAAAAGAGGAGGTAGAACAAATTTATTTAATACTTCATCAGGTGTCCAAATTTTAGAAAAATCTTGTTGCATAGCAGTCAAATAGGTTGGGTGTTTAATCATATCATAAATTCCACTTGTGTGGTTTAATAATTGGCGAATAGTAACAGAACCAGGAATATTTGGATATACAGGTAAATATTTTCCGATAGTATCGTCTAAATCAACGAGCCCTTCTTCTTGTAATTTGAGCATGCATGCAGCGGTAATTGATTTGGACAAAGAGCCCATACCCAAGTACATTTCAGGAGTTAATGGAACTCCACTGTATGAATCACCTACGGCACTTTTCCAAGTATCACCATTTTCTGTAATAATAGCCGAAGAAAGGCCTTTTGAGTTCAATGACTCTCGAAGGGTTTGGAGTGCGAGTTGAAAACTATCCTTTAAAGCCATTGGAAAATCCCTATTCTCCACACTTTGATTTGGAACCATACCTTGCGGAATAACTAAAGCTTTAGTAGCATAAGGCAGGTTAGGCTCATTCAACAGAGGTGTTTGAGCTTGCGCAAAAATAGATACGAATAAGAAAAAGAGAACTTGGATGGATAATTTCATGGCTTATTTTTGTGTAAAGTTAAGATTTATTTTGGAGTTTTGCAATAACTGTAAGGCTGTGTGTGAAGCTCGTATAAATAGGTTTTATTTTACTATCAATGTTTCTTGATTATTTGCATCAGCTTGGCAAAGTCTTTGCAAATAAAAGGATATTCCTAGTAAATCTTCCATTATTTGTTCATGTTTAAATTATAGTAGAAATGACGACATTTCAGCGCTTAGTCCAAAGAGGATTTGAAGAAGGAACTGTAAATGGAATTGAAAAACAAAAAATTATGACTATACGGAAAATGTATATTCATAATATGTCTATTCCAAAGATTGCAGAAATACTAGAAATAACAGAACCAGAAGTGAATCGAATGCTTGCAAAAAAGTAGAAAGTTCCATTCTAAATCTAGTAAAAGAGGTTGTTTTATCTATTGATAAAACAACCTCTTTCTTTTATAATATTCAGAATTTATAATATTAATAATATTTCTAATAAAATAGGTTTTATAAAATTAAACTTGCTTTTTCTTGCTTTCATCCATATCTTTGTTTCCTATTCCCACCAAATTAATGTTGTCCTCCTAACAAACACAAACACGCTTTGCGCTTTTCCCTGCACGCAAAGGGCAACTATTTTGGACTATGAACAAGCACATTTATCAAGTTTTTTCTCGATCAATCGGGAAAAAAATAACTACTGTTGCCCTCCTGTTGACAGCTCCTTTTGTAGCTTTTAGTCAAATATCCATTGATGTGGATAATCATTTCCATCGCTATGAAAAGGGAGATACTATCGTTTATAATGTAGTCGCTGCTCCAGGTTATTTTGATTATTTCATTGGTCGGGACAAGCTATTGCCAGAAGTTGGAAGAGGTTCGTTGATTGTTCAAAGCGGCAAATACACAAAAGTTTATTTTGTTCCGAAGGAGCCTGGGAATTATTTTTGTCATGTTACCCAAGGTAGTAACACTGCTTCAACGGTGGCTTCCTATGATGTGCGTAGATTGAAGCCATTGGAAGCAATACCTGATGATTATGATGCCTTCTGGAACCGTTTTAAAAAGCGACTCGACTCTGTTCCAATGGATCCAATTGTTACGGTTAATGATGGTTATACAGGTTCTTTTTCAAAGACTTATAATATTAGTTTGGGAAGTATAGATGGGCATAGAGCTTATGGGTATATGACGGTACCCAATGGCTCTGGGGTCTTTACAGGATTGGTTCGGTTTCCTGCTTTTGGTAACTCGAATGCTGCAAAGCCCGATATTGAAATGGCGGAACGACTTGGAGCGATTGTGATTTCGCTTAGTATTCATAATTCTCCTGTTGATGTTAATGTCCCAGAGAGTGATGTTTATAATCCTGACATCGCTTTTACAGATACTGTTTATTTTCAATGGGCTATAGCTGCAGGAATGCGAGCCATTGATTATATTGAAACTAGATCTGATTTTGATGGAACGCACATTGGTGCTTTTGGGGTTAGCCAAGGCGGTGGATTATCTATCTTGCTTGCAGGTGCAGACAAACGTGTAGATTTGGTGGCAGTCAGTAATCCTGTGATGAGTCAGCACTGTGGTTTGAAATATGGTCATCCGAGTGGTTTTGTAAAATATATCAGTGATTTTACGCAAGACCCTATTGAAATGAATCGAATACTGGAAGCTGTTAAGTATTATGATGCGGTATATGCTTGCGCAAAATTTAAAGGTAAATTTTATACGACAACAAGTTTGATGGATGAAGTTACACCTTCGGAAACAACTTATGTGGCCTATAATCAATTGGAACAAATTGTTCATTTGCATAACCTAAATGGTTTGCATAAAGATAACCCAACAGAATACTGGGAAGGTCGATTTGATTTCTTTCGGAGGTATTTTCCTATTAATAATACTTGGCCTTGGGTGGGTACGAATATAAGCTTTGAAGCAGATGCTGGTCCTGATAGAATTTGTGCAGGACTTGATTGTTCACTGGAAGGTAAAATTGATAAAAATGGAGAATTTCCTCCTTCTGTTTCGGTGCATTGGGCGAAGGTTTCAGGTCCAGGAACTGTTGAATTCAAAGATTCCTCTGAAGCAAATACAGTGGCAATTTTCTCGGAACCAGGAATATATAAAATACGCTTTGTAGGAGAAGAAACCACTATGCTTATAGAAGAGTCTAAATACTTTTCTATGGAAGATGTTGTGGAGATAAGTGTTTGTCCTTCAGGCGATTGTATGGAAAAGCCTTTATTGATAACGAATTTTAAAGTATACGAAGATGATTTTCAAGCTAAACTTATTTGGCGGACAGAGCATGAAAAAGATGATAGCGATTTCTCCTTAATGAGGAGCAAGGACAATATGATTTGGGAGCGACTTAAATATATTAAGACTAAGAGTGCACCCGAGAATAATTATTCGGTATTTGACGAAAGTCCTATGGAAGGAATTAATTATTATCAAATTATTCAAATAGCAAAAGATGGAACAAAAACGGTTTCAATTATTGAAAGTATATTCTTTGGATCAGAAGATAAGATAAGCCCTAGAGTATTTCCGAATCCAGCAGCCGAAGCGATTGAGTTTAGAGGCTTGGGGAAAGAATCGTTAATGTTACATGTTATCAATGAAACAGGACAGACGGTGATGGCAGTAGAGGCTTCAGAATCCAAGCCTTTAAACATTAAAAATTTACCGAAAGGAAATTATTATTTTAGATTTTCAGATGGGACAGAATCATTTTACCGAAAGGTCGTAATCCTAGCTCATTAAACTTCACAAGAGTCGCCCATACAATTTGGCTTGACTTCAGGTCTTTTTAGTATTTTTAATTCAAGGAATAAATGGTAAATTTTGCAGCCAATGCAAATCCCAAATGCAGATTCTGAAAAAAGAAATATTAAGCACCAGACACATAAAAAACATACCGGCTTAAAAAAAGCCGGGTCTTTTAATAAGAAGATAGATAATACAAAGATCGTGGCAGACATCAGTAAGCCTAATGACCAAGCAAATCTTTTTTGGATCGCTCCAACCCATAAAGGACTTTGCCCTTTGACGATATTACTTGCGATAAAATAGGTCGGTGCATATTTCGGATTTAGGAATATGCCTATGATGAAATTCAAAGCAAGAAAGCCTGAAATGTAGGGGATTATGTCAAATTTATTCAAGACAAATCCATTCACAAAAGCAATAGCACCCAAAAACAACATGATGCCAGAACTCGCTCTGATGACACGTTCATCCATTACCTTATAAGGAATGTTCTCTTTGTATTCTCCAAAACTTCTAGTCATTTCTTTTTTTACAAAAGTACGGCTTTATTTACAAAGTCTTTTGTCGTCAATAAAGCGAGTTCGTCGATTTTTCTCGAAGTGCTATAACATATAGCTTAGCTTGGCGTTCTAAAATTTCTAAATTTAAAAAATGCGAATACTTATCCCTCTTTTCTTGTTCTTGGCAGTACTTTTTATGAGTAGCTGTGAAGAAGAATTTACACCAGAAATAGTAAACGAAGCACCTGATTTAGTGGTGGAAGGCTATATAGAAGCTGGTGATAATGCTAGTATCCCTTATTTGACTTTGACAAAAAGTAGGTCTTATTTTGGGGATCTTGATAGCAGCTCGTTTAGTAGTTTATATGTCCATGATGCCATCGTAAAAGTGAAATATAATGGAACTGATTATCCTTTTGAAGAAATGTGCCTCCAAAGTCTTACTCCTGAGCAGAAGGTTTTGGTCAGTCAGTTTTTAGGTCTGAATCCAGATTCCATCAAAGCAGATATTTGTGTGTATTTGGATATGAGCTTTCAGTTGAAAGGAGTGGTCGGAGGGGTCTATGATTTGTCTATTGAGTCTGAAGGGAAAACACATCAGGCAACTACAACCATTCCACCTATGATTCCAATAGATTCTTTCTATTTTAAAAAGTTGCCTTCTAGTGAGTTGACGGATTATAGAGAACTTTATGCTTTCTTGACGGATCCCGCAGAAGAAGATAATTTTTGGAGATATTTTACAGGAATAAATGGAGACTCATACAAAACAAGCAATTTCTCTATTTTTGATGATGGATTTATAAATGGACAAACTGTTGAATTCGCCATTAATAATGGTAGCCAAACAGAGCGGGATCCATTGACTTTTGGTCTTTATGGAGTAGGGGATACGCTTTCGCTAAAATGGACTTCTATTGACAAGGTGCATTATGACTTTCGTAAAACCGCTGAAGCTAGTAAGCTGCAAGGGCCGTTTTCTTCGTATGTGCGTTTGAAAGGAAATGTATCTGATGCGCTTGGTGTTTGGGGTGGTTATAATGTTCAAGTCATAGAAACAATCGTTAAATGATGAGTAGAATTTTTCTTATATTTCTGATAGTTTCCTCGTTAGCTGCTTGTTCGACAGCAGGGCAATCCCATTTTTCTAAAGAGGATAGGCCATTGATATCCGCTGATGGAGATACCTTACACCTTATTGTTAAGTCGGAGCAAGAATGGAAAAAAGAATTATCAAAAGAAGCATTTTTTGTGCTTAGGGAGAGTGGGACAGAGCAATCCTTTTCAGGTAAATGGGTGCACAACAAGGCAACAGGAACTTATATTTGTGCCGCTTGTAAGCTTCCATTATTTACCTCCAAAACAAAATTTAAGTCTGGAACTGGTTGGCCTAGTTTTTATGACTCCATTGATAAAACCTATGTGAAAGAGGTGAAAGATAGTAGCAATGGTTGGAATCGTATAGAATTAAGATGTGCTCGATGTGATGGCCATTTGGGTCATGTATTTGAAGATGGCCCTCGACCGACAGGGCGTCGTTTCTGTATTAATTCTCTTTCTTTAGATTTTGTCGAAAAATAAATATCGGCTTTACGAACTTAAATATCCCCATGAAAATATTAAAAATTGTTTTGTCCTTTCTATTGGTTTTTTCTGCTTTTTTTGCGCAAGCTCAAGACAAAAAAGAGACTTTCACAATCAGTGGTTATGTTAAAGATGGACAAACAGGTGAAAGCCTTATTGGAGCTAGTATTTATAATGCGGCGAAGCCCATTCAAGGAACGACCTCAAATACTTATGGCTTTTACTCATTGAGTTTGCCGAAAGGAGAATATACTTTTATCTTTTCTTACATTGGTTTTGGTAATATTGAATGGAAGGTCACGCTAGATAAAAATCAAGAAAAAAATATTGAATTACTTGAAGGCGTAGAACTTTTAGAGGTTGTTGTTAAATCAGAGAAAGAAGATAAAAATGTACAAGGCACTCAAATGGGTACCGTTAAATTATCTGTCGATAAAATCAAAACGATACCTGCTTTTATGGGCGAAGTAGATGTCTTGAAGACGTTGCAATTATTGCCAGGTGTTTCTTCTGCCTCTGAAGGTAGCTCTGGTTTTTATGTGCGTGGTGGAGGACCGGATCAGAATCTGGTACTTTTAGATGAAGCAGTCGTCTATAATTCAGGACACATGATGGGATTCTTTTCCGTGTTTAATGCAGATGCTATTAAAAATACAACTTTGATAAAAGGTAGTATGCCAGCAAAATATGGAGGGCGACTTTCTTCTGTTGTGGATATCCAAATGAAAGATGGAAATAGTAAAAACTATCAAGTAACAGGTGGGATAGGAACCGTTTCCTCCAGGCTTACAGTGGAAGGACCCATTCAAAAAGATGTAAGTTCTTTTTTAATTTCGGGACGTAGAACTTATTTGTTTGACCTCCTAAAACCTATGATAAATAAGACAAGTTTTGCCGGAACTAATTATTACTTTTATGATTTAAATACGAAGTTAAATTATAAATTATCAGATAAAGACCATTTATATGCAAGTGGATATTTTGGTCGGGATGTATTGATATTTAAAAGTAAAGATAGGGGGTTTGGTTTGAAATTGCCCTATGGAAATGCGACGGCCACGCTTAGATGGAATCACTTATTTACTAAGAAATTATTTGTGAATACTTCCTTAATTTATAATGATTATAATTTCTCAATGGAAGGTAGTCAAGGCCAATTTGATTTCGGTGTCTTTTCTGGTGTTCGCGATTTAGGTGGTAAGTTAGACTTTGATTGGTTTCCGCATTATAGGCACCATGTGCAGTATGGAACAAAGTATACTTGGCATAAATTTAGACCTAATCTTGCGAAAGTGGTTGATGAATCTGGTGAAGAGTTCTCAAATGATCTCAAAGCGAAATATGCACATGACGCTTCCGTTTATCTTTCTGATGAATTTATTATTAATAAAAGTTGGACCCTGAATGTAGGGTTGAGGGGAAATTTTTATGCACACGCAGGTGCTTTTAAAACAAAAGAAAAGACCTACAAGAATGGAGAAATAATAAAACCATATTGGAGTTTAGAGCCTAGAGTTGGAACGAAAATAAGCTTAGATGATCACTCTTCTATAAAAATTGGTGTTGGGTATAATACACAATATATGCACCTAGTTAGCACCTCAAATGGGACTTTGCCAGCAGATGTATGGGTGACTAGTACAAGTAAAGTACCACCCCAAAAGGCGCTGCAATCTTCCATTGGTTATTTTAGAAACCTGAATGATAATATGTATGAAACTTCGGTTGAGATATATCATAAATATCTTTGGGGGCAAATTGATTATCCAGAGGATTATACAGATAATCCCGCTGAAGAAGTTGAATCCCAATTTATTTTTGGAGAGGGTAGGGCGTATGGTATTGAGTTTTTTGCACGAAAAAATAAAGGAAAATTGACTGGTTGGGTTGGGTATACTTATTCTAAAACAGAAAGAATGTTTGATGATGTGAAAGGATTTTTATTTCCGACGACCTATGATAGACCACATGATATTTCGATTGTTGCCAATTATGCTTTTAATAAAAGATGGCAAGTAGGTAGTATTTTTGTTTATGGGACAGGAAAAGCATATACCCCTTTGAAAAGTGTTTTCTTGAATGATAATAGTTTATTTGTGGAATATGGTTTGCGGAATAGTGCGCGTTTAGATCCTTATCATAGAATGGATTTGTCGGTCACTTATACACGCAAAGCGAACACGGATAGACGTTTTAAATCCTCTTGGAACCTATCAATTTATAATGTTTATAATAGACTGAATCCATTTTTTACGTACTACGATACTGAGACAGATATAAATGCTGGAACGGCTTCGACAAAAGCAGTAAAGGTTTCTATCTTTCCAATAATTCCAGCTATTACTTGGAATTTTAAATGGCGTGGAGGAAAGAAGAAAATTAAAACTGGTATCTAGCTCCAGCCCAAAGTCCCATTGTAAGTTGCTTTTCAATTAATGGGTATTCGGTTGTGGTGATACTTTTGGGTGTGTATTTGGCATGAGGCGCCAAAACCAAGTTAAGGTGATTGCCCAAGGAATAAGTAAAAATTAGATTTGCTATCCCTTGTATGCCTATTTTTTCTTGATAAGCTGGTGTTTGTTTAGCTTGAGAAATTAGGAAGGAAGTCACTTGCCCATCGCTCCCTAAAAAACGACCAGATGATTCGGTTTTGATATTAAATTGCCCACCTACATTAAAACCAAAGTTGAACTTATTAAAATTAGTGATATAACCAATACTGACTGGGATATCATAATATTTTTGTTGATTGTATTGTTGTATTTCCCAAAAACCAACTTCTGTTTTTGTATCAGTTCTAAGGTAGTTCCCATTTCCATCATAGACTTTTACAGTTGTTATTTTTGTATAGCTTGGATCTTTTTTATAAAATTTAGATTCATGAATACTGTAATTTAATCCAGTTCTAAAAACAATTCCTTTTTTAGTTTTGAGGCCTATTCCAAATTGTGTAGAGTAAGAAAAAACAGATTTTTCGGAATGTGCTCTATCATCACGATAGGAGTCAAATTCAGTTTTTTTGGATGTTAGTTTAGACTGGACATAATCTGGTGAATATAACGCCTCCAGAAATATTTTTAACCTCGCTTTCTTTCCAGAAAATCCATAACAATCTGGTGCTTGAAAATAGGGTTCTACAGCAATTGATAAGGTGTTTTGTAGAATGGGCAAAGCTTGAGTTAGCCGAGTAGTTTTTGTTGGGATGGCCTCAGTTGTAAGCGGTGTAGGAGATGATAAAGACCCCAGTTTAGAAGGGAATTGAGGGGTCTTTATCTCAAAAACGGTTCTCCTATTTTTAATATTAGATACGTTCTCTTGTATGATAGACGGATAGCTACCTGATTCCGTTGCCTCTGCACTTGAATTAATATTAAATTTAACAGTATTGTTTTTTTCGTTTGTTTTTGGAACAAGAAAATTATTTGGTTTTACCGTTTTTGATTGGAGTAATCTTTTTGTTTGAGGTTGTTGTTTCTTTTGTGTGTTTTTGTTTACGTTAGTAGTGTGTGCAATTTCTTTTCTGGTATTCGTATTAGCGCTATTTGTTTCAGTAGTGGTTTGATTCTTTTTGTGAAAGTCTGAAGTATTTGCCAGCTGTTTTTGACTGGAGGTCAAGGCATAGCTGATACCAAAAATTGATAAGAAAGCTAAAACAACCATCAACCAATACCAAGGAGGTGCTCCTTTCTTTTTTTTCTGTCTGACCATAATTTTGTCAAACAGCTCCTCTGGCACAGGAGATTCAAATTGGTTTATTTTATCTGAGAATGTATTTTTCATAACACTTTATTCTATTGCAGTTTGCTGCTGAAATGGCGGTTGTTGTAATTCAAATATAGCTTTTCGGAGCATTTGTTTGGCTTTGGTCAATTGCGATCGTGAGGTTGCTGGTTGGATATCTAAAAGTTGAGCAATTTCCTTATGAGAATACCCATCAATAGCATATAGGTTGAAGATTAATTGATAGCCTTTCGGCAAAAGTTCAATTAAGTTCAAAATCTCTTGGGCATCTAATTCATCAATCACACTGGGTAGTTTAGCAATGTCTGTCGTATACTCTGAGCTAATAGAAATCAATAACCGCTTATCTTTATTTTCTTTTTTCCGCAAGGCAATATTGATAAATATTCTTTTCATCCAACCTTCAAAAGAACCATAATCTTGATACAGGTTGATTTTTGTGAATATTCGGACAAATCCTTCTTGTAAGACATCTTCGGCATCTTGTTTTTGAAAATTGCAATATCGTAGGCATAGCGTCATCATTCGACCTGAAAATCGGTCAAACAAGAGTCTTTGGTATTGCGCCTCCTGCTTCTTACAGCCTATGATTATGTCGTTTATGTCCAATCTGAAAACTTATAATATTCCTTTTATTCCTTTGACTGTATAATACAGTATAGCTCAGAAGTGCTGCCTGAAAAATACACTACTTGCTAATTTACTCATTTAATTGATACTCGACCTCTTTTTTAATGCGTTCTAGAGGAAATTACGTAGGATGAGGAAATTTACCTCTACCTTTGCCCCATAGACAAAAGACCATGAAAAAGAAACTATCCATATTCTCCATTTTGTTTATCTTGGTAGTCACTTCTGCGAGAGGTCCTGAAAGTATGGCAGAAAAAATTCTCCATACACCGCCCAAGATAATTAGAACTTGCTGCGCATTTGGCTCGGATTTGAAAGCCTCTTTTATTCCTTTTAAGAAGTTTACCGATATTACCGAAATTGATAAAGTGGGGCACCATGTTTTTCTTGGAGATAAGGAAGAAGGAAATGGCATTATTTATACAAAAAAAGGGGGATTTATTGATTTAGCCCACCTTCGGGATATCGCAGATTGGACGGCCTATTTACACCACCAAATAAAATTGAGTAAAGGAAAAACAACGATTCTGCCTCTAGGGCGTGAAGGAGGTAAGAAGACCTTGCGGCTAAATATTCCTACAGCGGTCACAGAAAAACAAATGACTTTATTGGCGGGGCAAATTGCTTTTGATCTATCTAATTGGCACGAAATAGGAACATGGTTTGGAACGTCTTTTATTCCTTTTGTCCCAGAGCGTTATTCGGCTTTTTCGCCAGAGGATCAGTATTCTAACCTGATGGGGGCCAACCTAGGGATTGAAGCCATTCAAAGTGGACAACCATTTGAATTGTCGATGACGACTTTAATTGATGAGCTATTAACAGACCTCGAAGCAGTACCCACGCGAGAAAAAACGTTGGCGGCCATGGAATCGGTAGTTGGAGATTGGTGGACCAGAGAAAAACGTTTGCCTTCCAAGAAAATATTAATTAAACGATATGTGTCCACTGATTTGACCCTTTTGCCTTGGAAAGTGAAAAACGATTCAACAGAAAGTTTTGCTATTCATGCCCCTCGTTATTTTGATGAGGATATTTCTTCGATGTATGAATTGCAATTTAAACTCAATCGAAAATTCCCTTTAAAAGAAATTTTTCCATCAAAAAAAGATAGAGTCATTACCCAAAATGATTTTCCTGCAATGATTGATTTTATCGAAGTGCAAACAGATTTATTGCAAGAAGAAGTCACCAGAGATCTAGAAAAAAAGGCTAATCGAAAATTGAAACGAGAAGAGAGACGGGAATTACGTCGTACTAATTAATCCGGTGCTTTAGTCGCTCCAAGTTAAAAATAATTCTCGCCTGCAAAAGCGGATAGCTATGCATCGTCTAGAGCAAAATGTCTTTTCAGCTTCGAATCCTAAAGATCAGACTCGAAAGCTCAACAGAAAAAAAGCTAGTAAATTAAGGGATCCCAAAAGTTGAGACTTCGAAGCTGGTCTAGAGATGAGCGGCACAATTCCTTCCCCAAATTTGCTTTTACAGCACTAGGTTACCTTCGCTTTTATGGGTCGCAAATCTGGCCCTTCCAGAAGGGCACATACACGGCTTACTTA